>PVKB01007014.1:0-45983 GCA_004027205.1 Ctenodactylus gundi | reverse complement strand
TGATCTCCGCTGTCTACTACCAGGCCGGTGTCACAGGCAGAGGCGAAGAGGGTGGCTACTGCATGGTTGCTCAAATATAATGCAGGCACGTTAAATGTCTCGAACATGATTTCTGCGATCCTCTCTCTGGCTTCCCGCGGGTTCAAGGAGGCCTCAGTCAACAATACGGGCTGTTCTTTGGGGTCGACTCCCAGCTCCCACTCAAAAAGATGTTTCCATAGTTTTTCCATGTCATCCCATCTTGTGACCAGACCTCGCTCCACGGGGTGGTGCAAGTACAAGGAACCAACGTTGTTTTGAGCTTCTTTCCCGACGAAGTACCTTCCGCGGTTTCTTCCTCCCAAAGAGATGTTCGACTTGGGGTATCCGACAACGGAGTTGAAGATCTTTCGGGGTACGATGTCGCCAGACAGACCTGCCTTGGAGAATCCGGAACCGGAGTCAAAGATCACGGCGGGAGCATCCAGTTCATCTGGAGTAGACATGGCTGTGGATGTGAGTTGAGCCGAAATGGACAGAGAACACTGGGGCCGCAGGGTGAGTGAATTTCTTGTCCCTGTGAAAGTATGGAAGCTGCCGGATTTTGATTTTCTCAACTTGCCCACAGGTGAAGGTAGCAGACTGTCCCGAATCTGCCAGGGTGTCCGGTCTTTACGCCATGAATGCTGCCCCTGCTCTGGCAGCCCGTGGCCTGGGGAGGGAATTTAAGGGCTGATTGCCTGTTGCGTCACAATGTAGCCAAGGTAACAATTTTCCCCTGTGAGCAGCAGAGGGGCGGGGCTGTGATGTCCCCAGCTGCACCCCGTACTTTGTGAGATCTGAAGCAGGGGACGGAAGATCCCTACACTCCGCTGTCACTGACCCGAGACCCCAACAACCCAACTACTTTTCGACAAACTCAGGCTGGCACTTCTGGGTCTTGTCCCAGACAATTGCCTTCTTTGCTGCACTACTGTGCTTCCTTAGACCTGGTGACCAAACACCCTTTCTTTTTCACCCAGGAGAGGCAGAAAGGACCAGATAGGGGTTCCATTTTAGTAGGGCCCCCATTACTCCCTCAAAATATCCTCTTTTTAAATTTCCTCTTTAAAGTGTTTTCTTCATGCTAGCTGTTTATTGAGACGAATTTCAAGTACCATAAATTCACCCTTCTAAAATGGTTTACTGTATTTCTGTTTGCACAGTTTTATCCATTAACATATGTTGAAACATCACAAAAGTCCACTTGAGAATATTATCACCTCATAACATAATCTCAGTGCCTTTAATCTAATCCTCTGACCACTCCACTCTTCCAAGCTCTATGCATAAGTGAACTATTTTCTGTCTCTGTACACGGTATCTTTTCTGCATTTCTCACATAAACGAAATCCTATTGGCCTTTGTCTCTGGCATCTTGCACTGTTCATGTCCGCTCTTTTCATCTCAGATTTTTACATTTTTACCTCTTAGATGTGTTCTATGTAAATTTTGGACTTTTAAAATATAATATGAGTTGAGTTCCCACCTTCACTCCTTTGAGTTTGGCTATCCTGTTACTCTAGTACTGTTTATGTAAGACACCACCTTCACCCCATTGCATGATCAGCAGCCTTGCCACAAGACAGTTGAACACAAATACGTGTGATTATTTCTGCCCTTTGAATTGTATTCCATCAGCTGCGTTCCTGTGATGACTCCAGTAGCACACTGCAGTCATGTGTGGTACTCTAGGAGATATTTTGAAAGTAGGATGTGTGTCTTGTGTCTTAATTTTCCCTTTATTAACATGGTTTGAGACATTCAGGTTTCCATGCAATTCCACGTGAATTTGAGAATCAACTTGTCAATGACCTAAAAGCAGTTTTCTAACATTTTGATATTGTAAGTCTTGAATCACTGACTCCATTGGGGCATTTTTATCATCATAAATTTACCATCTTTCTTAGTCTGCGAACATGAGGTGGTTTTCTTATTTATTTAGATACAGTTCAATGCCCTTAAGCAATATTGCCACTTGGAGAGTAATTTTTGTGCTTCTTTTGTCAAATTTATTTCAAATCATTTTATCTTTGTTTTGTAATAGGAATTAGTTTTCTAAACTTACTGTCAAAATGCATTATCTAAACATATAGAGAAATAATTTATTTTTGTATATTGATTTATACTCTGAAAAGCTGCAAACTTAAACCAAAACTGTAATTAGTGTTTGAAAAAAAGTGAAGGTCTTTTTGTTCCCAGAGTGAATTATTCTGTGTTCTGGTTTTACTAGAGAATTCTATATATTAACCAATTAAAGTTATATATGTTGTACACACTAATATTTTTAAGTAACTCACTTCTCTATTTACTTTAGTAAAAAATTTATGACACCCTGCATGGAGAAATTAATGATAAATAATGTAATTTTAAAAACATATATCATGAATGCAAAGGCAAAAAATTCAATTAAATATCAAACCTTTTTTACAAATAAAGAATAAATGAAATATTTTGTCTTCATGCCTTTAGTACTTCTCAATCTGATGAAATTACAAGGATAATATATATATCATAATTCCTCTTAAAACAATTACAAAAATTACAGAATATAAGATGCCTACATTTTCAGACATTTGTCCTTTGGTAAGAATACGTGCAAATTCGGAAGCCAAGTTCAATCCACGATTGTCCAAACTGACTTCCTGGAGTGAGTTTTTAGGGCAAAGAGGAGAAAATTAATGGTTTTGTTGTCTGGAGGAGAGAACAGGTGAGTGCCCAAGTTATCTGGAATTACTGAAGAAAATGCTAAGTTAATGAAAGCGGCGTAATGAGAAAGCTCTGAAGAACTGCACAGAGATTCGGATGAATATTAAATTGGTCCTGTGTGTGAAATGAGCATAAAAGACAGACACGAAGCTTTTGGGAAAATAATAATCATCAGATTCATTTTAGTAGACTAAAAATTTAAATAATGTGCTGTCTTCCATGTGTTGTAGGTTATTGATGACATTTACTGAATAAATAGATCCATAAGCCATGAAATGATTAAATGAAAAAAGATGGAAATTTAGTTTGCATGCTCATTGCGTATGGAAGATGATGCTTTTTTAAGAGTTAAATTAAGAATGTATTTTATCTCTTATATATATCTAAATGCTTACTAAGTAGATATATTTAAAATTTGTTTTTCATGGTGGTAAAATAGACATATCATAAAATATCCTATCTTAAATTTTAAGTATATAAATCAGTATTTTTATATTTTCAAATTGCTATAAGCAGCTGATCTCTAGAATATGAAAGATAAAAATAAATTTAGCATTATTTTTGATAGATTATAAAAGTTAATTTTTAATATTTATTTTATTTTATTCTATTTTATTTTATTGAGACAGGGTCTCTCTCTGTAGTCCAAGCTGGTTCTGAACTCACTATGTAACCCAGGCTGTCCTTAAACACCTGACAATTCTCCTGCCTCAACCTTGTAAGTGCTAGAATTACGGTCATGACCAATATGCCACACTTGTGTGACTCTGGGGAATCAAACCCAGGGCCTTGCACTTGCTAGGCAAGCACATTCCCTGTTGTGCTATACCCACAGCCTTTAATTCTGATTTTAAAATATAAAACTTAAGCCTTATGATGGACTTAGCAACCAATAACAGAATGAGAAGAAATTAAACTAAATTAAATTAAATTCTGTTCTGGGCTAACCAGTATCTCACTCTCAGTTTTCAAGTTAGTATTGTTACAATGACACTACTGGATAAGCTACTAACTATTTTCTAGAGGAATTAGCCATAACCAAAAAAAGAGGCATAAAATAGTGACAATAAGTTAATATAGGAATCCCTTGTAAAAAGCTTCAATGCTCTGCAGCGAAATCAAATTTGCCTTTAACGCTTCCTAAGACCATAAGTGTTTAGAACCATTTATTATATTTCCCTTTTTGCATCTGGAAAGACAGTTTCATACCACACAGCTGGCACAGGATTTGGTCTAAGGAATGATTCTCTAATCAGGATGAGAAATAGTCTCCATCACTATTTTTCTTCTGCTTCAGGCTTTTAGGTGAATATAGCTTTACATGTTATAACATATTCTCTTGATTTTTATTAAGAATTATTTCTCATGGTATCATACATTGTATTTTTTAAAATTTCAAGAAGAGATTGTGGCTTTTGTATGGAAGTACATTTTTCTGTATATTAATTTTTATACAACAGTTGCTCTGGGAATTATTTAAAGCTATTCATTATCCAGAAGAAGAGATTATATGTCACCTGTATTTTCTTAAAAAATTTCATTACGAACAGATGATTAAGTTAAAAAGTAGCTTTGGAGTGTTTGAATCTATGAAACTTTGTATGATATTTTATATATTTTATTAATTTAATAAAAAATATTAATTTAAATCTTCTAAAACAATCCACACTCAGGGACAAATATAATAAAAACATAACGTTGTGTGTTTAAAATATTTTGTTTTAGATCTAAAAATATTTAATGAAACATTTTTACATTAATATTTACAAGAAAGGACTGACTTAGTTCCATTTTGGTTTTCATTGGACTACACTCATTTAAATTTAGTAACATGTTTAAATATACAGATATTATAAAGTAAATTTTACATCATTTTGTTTTTCTAAGTTCCAAAATGAATTGAAAAGATTCCACTTGACTACTGCTTATTTTTTGCTGGATCCATATTGTAAAACTTCCTTGGTTAAGGGACACTTATAAAACTAAGTTTTCATTACTTTTAAAGGGTTAAAGTCTGATTGATGCATATTAAATGAATACATTTAAACGGAAAAGTTTGAAATCTTGATGATATATGCGTACATCTTCAAAACTAAGAACAAAATGCATGTATCCATCTGCCTTCAGACTCATTCACAACACATTGTAATCCTCCCTGCCTAACCCATCCACCACACTGGTTCAACTACTAACGTAATTTCTGTCAGGGAAGATTGTTTTTCATTTACTAGAACTGTATGTATTTGTTTTTATGGAACGCATTTAATGCCATGTATATAATTACTTTGTGGTTTCTTCACTTTATCATCTAAATGTTTTTATGTTACCATTGTGTAGTTTTCCATTATGGTATACCGCTGTTCATTCATTCACTTAAGAATATCTGGTTTGTAGTTTTTGGTTATTACCAATATAGTTGAAGTGAATTTTCAATTACATTTCTCTGTGGATATGTGTTTTACTTCTCTGGGTTAAATATTTAAGAGTATAATAAATAAATTAAATAAATATTTTCAGATAATAAAAATAGCCTGCCATGTTGTTTTCCGTGGCAGTTGTGGCATATTTTACAGTCCCATCATCACTATATGAAAGGTTGAGTATTCTAACAATCATTTCATATTCTCAGTATTTTTAGTTTCAGTTCGCCTTGTAGTATGAAATGGTATTTCTTTGTTGTGTTCAATTACAACTCCATGACAAATAATGATGTTAAATATCTTCTTATGTGATTATTTGCTGCCAGTAAGCATCGACTACTCTGTTTTTAATCTATTTATTTATTGAGGCTTTATTCCTACTATTTTCTGATTTTGAGATTTGTTTGTATACCAAGCACATACCATTTACAGGTGTGTGGAAGATCATAGATTTTAGACATCTGGTGGATTAGGGGCTAAATCCTGCAAAGAGGGAAACACTGTGGCCTGATCCAGAAAGGGTAGAGCGTGAGGACAGGACCTGGAAGGGTATATGCTGCTTCCTTCTGTCCTTCAGGGACCTGGCTTCCTGTTTGCAATGTCACGAGGAGCTACCTCCACCTCTGTTTCTGCAATGTGCTCCCATCATTGTTAGAGATGCCCATCAATGGACTGTGATCTTCTGAGACCATGAGCTAAAATAAAATTTTCCATTCCTAAATTGTGCAGGTCAGGTGTTGAAGCACAGCAATGAAAAAGTAAACAAGACAGAAATTGACAACAGTGAGGTGGGTTTTATGCTGTGACTTTACCTGATCATGTAGCTTAGAAAACTTTCGAACAGGTTTTTGGGAGGAGTTTGAAAAGGCGCCCTCTTTAGACGTCGTGGAGTGCTCTAAGCTGAGCTTGATGCGAGATTCTGGTCCCAGTTCAACAGACCAGAATGCTGACGGAAGTGTGAATCTGAAAGTCGAGGACCAAGAAATTTCAGATAGGAAGAATAATTACATGGGCAATAAAGTGTTCTCTTCACAACCAGACTCAATTCACCTGTGACTTATTCCTCAAGATTGTGGAGACAGAAATCCCGCACAGGATTCCAAAGAAATTGGGATCTTGCTGTGAAACTGCTAACAATGTTGCTCAATGTGATTAGTATGTAAATTTGCTGTATTATTTATTTATTTTTTGAAGAGACTATCCTTTTCCCAGTGTATGTTTTTGACCCTTTGTCAAAAATTGAGTAGCTGAGTTACTTGAAGTTATTCATGTATCCTGTCTGGTTTTGTGCCAGTACCATATGACTTGCATTTTTGTAATGCCAAGATATTAAAACTTTCTTCAATGTATGTTTGTTATTTGTATTCCCTCTTTTATGAACTACATTCATCTTAACTGTCCATTTTTATTAAGTCTTTCATTTTGTGAGGTTAAATATTTACTGTCCTTTATTGGTTCTAGATACCAGTTTTTTGTCCAGGCACAGTAGAAAAATTTTCAGTTCTGTAGGCTGTGTCTTCACTCTGGTTTTTTTTTTTGTTGTTGTTGTTGTTGTTTTTTGTTTGTTTGTTTGTTTGTTTTTTGGCTTCTTCTGCTGTGCAGATTTTGTTAAGTTTCATATAACCTAATTTGTCTATTCTTGGTAATATTTCTTCTGTAAATGAAGTTTTGCTCAGAAAATCTTTGCCTATGCCAGTATCTTCAAAAGTTTTTCCTAGTTTGTATTCCAATAAATTCAGTATTTCTGTTTTAATATCTAGGATTTTGACCCATTTAGATTTGATTTTAGTACAAGGTAAGAGCTTTTTTTCTAGACTCACTTTTCTGTATGTGGGTCACCAGTTTTCCCAGAAACATTTGTTAAAGAAGTTATCCTCTCTCCAGCGTGTGCTTTTGACCCTTTTGTCGAACATCAGATGGCTGGAGAGGACTCGGGTTATTTCTATATCCTCAACTATGCTCTAATGGTCAAAATATCTGCTTTTTTGCCATTCTATGCTGGTTTTATTATTGTAGATGGTAGTATAACTTTAAACCTGGGATTGTTATACAGCCTGTTTTTTTCTTTTCATTTACAATATCTGCTGATTTTATGTAACTGTTAGGATTGGGTATTTTTCTAGTTCTATGAAGAATATTGAGCAACTTGACTAGAATCGCATTAAATCTATATCATTTTAAAATATGGCAATTTGACAATTTTGTTTTGCTTCTCCAGAAACAAGTGATGTCTCTTCATTTTCTAATATTCTCCTTAATCTACTTTTTCAGAGTACTATAGTTTTTGTCATAGAATTCATTACTACTTTAGTTATGTTACTTCTTAGGTTCATAAAATTGTGTAGCTATTGTGACTGAAAGTAATATCCTGATATCATTCTCAGTGAGTACATTTGGAGTATATTAATATTATCTAATTTTTATATTTTATATCTAATCACATTGCTGAATTTAATTATTATTTCTTAGATTTCTTCTGGTGGAGTTTTTGGGTCTTTTATCAATATGTAGAGGACTGGACATCTGCAAGTAGTAATAGTTTGACTTCTTTCAGACTTGTTTGAATCTCTTATTTCTCTTTCCTGATTGCTGTGACTAAAAGTTTCAATGCTATATTGAACAAAAATAGTGAGAGTGTACACTCCTGTCGTGTTGCAATTTCAAAAAAAATGTTTAATTTTTATCCCATTTAATAGGATGTTGCCACTGGTGGCTTAGCTACAAATAGCTTTTATCAATTTGAGATAAGGATCTTATATTTCGGTCAGAGATTTTATTACGAATCAATTCGGAATTAGTCAAAGGCTTTTTTTAGCATTCAGTGAGATGATCATATGATTTTTATCCTCGTGTCTGCTTACTCAACGTATTACATTCGATGATTTGTGTATGTTGAACAATCTTCATATCCTTGGGTTGAACCTCATTTGGTCATGTTAAATAATCTTTTTTTAATAATATGCTGCATGATGTGTACAAGTATTTTGTTAACAAATTTTGCAACTACATTGATTTAGGAAATTGTTCTATAGTTTTATGTTTTGTTGTAATCTTCATTTATTGTAGTGTCAGAGTTCTACCTTGCAGGAATTTTCACAATATTCCTTCCCTTTTAATTTCATCTTACTAGCTTCAGACTTGAATTGCTCTAGTTTTTCTAACAACTTCAGATGCACCATTAGATTATGTATTTGGGATTGCTGTGTCATTGTTCATATGAGCATTCACAGCAGTGACTGTCAGTCTTAGAACTGCCTTCATTTTGGTGTAATGTACTTTCCATTGTCCTTTGATTCTAGAAAGGTTTTAACTTCTTCTCTTATGTCTTCAGTGATCAACGATAGAACAGTGTATTGGTTAATTTCATTGACTAGTTAATTAGCAATGTTTTCTGTGGTTTCTCAAGACTCTTTTTCTATTGATTGCTAATTATATTCCAACATGATATGCTTTGTTCAGGGAGTAATTACAATTCTTTATATTTTAACATTCTCTATGAGCTAGAGCTAGAATATAGACTGTTTTGGAAAAAATTGCATGAGATTTTGAGAAAAATGTGTACTCTGTTGTGTTGAATCAAACACTATTATATATACATTTGTTAAATGATGTGGCTTAATTATAACGCTTCTTTCTTGATTTCTTGATTTGTTTTTGTCTGGGTGACCTATTTGTGAGAGTGGGATATTAGAACTCTTATGATGTTGTCTGTTCTCTTATATTTAATAGTTTTTGTTTTATGAAGTTGGGTGCACTGATATTTGGTGCATCTATGTTTAAAACTGTTATCTTTTGTTTGAGGCCAGCCTGAACTACATAGTGAATTTAGAACCATCCTGCACTATCAAGAGAGACAGTCTTTCTCAAAAAAATCACTTCAATATTTATTTGCTTAGTTTCTTTATGTCTATGACTGACTTATGTCTGAAGTTTCTGACAGAACTTTATGTGTCTTCTCAGTATGATTGTAGAAAACTTTTCAGCTACATTTTTTTTAAAACTTGATACATTATTTCCGAGTATTTTCATTCTTCTACTGAAAGAGAATTGAGACAGGACCTTGCTCTAAAGTACAGGCTGGTCCTGAACTGACTATTCATCCTAATCTGGCCTCAAAGCCATGGCATTGCTCCTGCTTCATTCTCCCAGGTCCTGGAATTTCAGGCTTCACCACCATGCCTACCTAATTTGTATATGTGCTATTGGAGAACCAAATCCATGACCTTGTACATGCTAAATAAGCACTGTTACTCCCAGCACCAGAATTGATTCTCTTAAATGGTATTACATACCTGTGATCTTGGGATTCCTCCTGAATGTAGGAGAGGTTGCTCAAAATAGGAAATCTCACTTTGCTCTCTGTTGGATAACTCATTCCCAAACTTCATGAGTGTTTTTGAGAACTACTCTGGTTCATGAAAGTGATGTGCTAACCACCAACTTTAACAGGGTCAGTTACATTCACTAGAGTACCACGCTTTAGAAACAAATGCAGGATAGGGAGTAGGGGGTCTCATATTTACATGGAGATTTACATCATTATTCTTTACAATAAGATATTGCATTTCTTTTTGTATGCCTGGAATCTTTCAGAAAAAGAAATAAATAAATACCACCTTCAATTCAACCAGATCATCAAATTTTCATCTTTTACAAGAAGTATTGATATGCTGTTCAATCCTAAGTGCCAGTTGAGGAAAGAAATATCTTGTCTAAACAATATATATAGATTTCTAAGCATTGATCATGATTTGGACCTGGAATTGCCCCCAAAAGCCTCATGTTTCTATGGATACTGTGTTGTGAGGTGAGGCCTGGCTGGAAGGGACAGGTGCTTGGGGCTTGACCTGGAGGAGTGTGTGCTGGTTCCACACTTCCTCCTGGACTTGGCTTTGCTCTGCCATGCTGCCTTCAGGATCTCTGTCTCCAGAGCCGGTGCTCCTGTTCTGGCTCTAGCTGCGGCCCCACCATGTGATTCCACCATTTTCCAGCAGCCCACCTACAAGTGGACTATGCCTTTCCTAAACTGTATGCTAAAGTAAATCTTCTTTTCCTAAAGTTGTGAATGTCGGGTATTGAGTGACAGTCACAAAAAAGTAACTGAGACAGTGCTACTTTTGTTATAGCTCCATTTTTCTCTTGACTTCAGTGCTACCTTTTTCTCCAATTTTATTTTTTTCTCTGAGTTTTCATATTGAAAAATTTCTTAATTTATGTACTGACCCTTATATCTCCACATTTCTAGAAACTTAAAAGAAAGTAAGAACCCTAATTCAAACACAAAGGTGTCCACTTTGCATCCTCCAAAACTCTACTGATTATCTTTGGTCTACTTCCATCATTTTCCCTATTGTCCTACTACCTTAATAACTTTTAAATTTTTCCTCATTACCATTTAAGGGAGCTCTTAGGAGAGGACAAGAGAAAAATACATATTCTGAGAGAAAGCTTTTAACTACGCTTTAATTAAAGGGTTTCTGTCATGAACTGTGAATCTAATAGTAAAACAGGTTAGATCTGAAGATAACTCAGAGAAGAAAAAATAAAAGAAAATGATTTTAGCATTTTTCATTAGGATAAATCATAAAAGTCATGTATAAAATTAGAATTCTCACTCAAGCAATCCCTAGAATCAATCTAGGACCTGGAGATGCAAACAAATTAAACAACTAAAAATGGGAAGAAATTGTGTATATTCAGACAAAAATTTATGGCTTACACCATTTCACTTAATTCCCTGATACAGATACGTCAATAAAAAGCTGTGTTTTTCAGTAATTAGACAGTGCTTATCAGTAAAGCCACATAGGCTAAAGGTCCCCCTAGAGTCTCAACAAAATATATGACAAACAATAAATCATCAAATTTTAAAGAGTGACCCTGAAGTAAGAAAATAAATGGAGAAATAGAATAAAATTTTAAATAAAAATAAACACAGTAAAAATGATTTTATAGAAAAGAATATACTCTCAAAGAACCACCTTCACTTTTAAAGAAATGAAATCTCTTGAAAATGCAAAGTTGATTATTGAATGAAATGAATAGAAATGACTACATAGAAATTTTTCAGATTATAACAAACCACTATTTAGATTACATTTATAGCACTAAGTGATTGTTAGAAAAGGAGAAATGTCTGGAGTGAATTAGTTTAGATTCCACCGTAAGTAACCAGAAAAAATAAAACAATTCAAAATAAAAGTAGACAGAAAGAAATGATAAAGAAGAAAATAAAATTATATAAATAAACCAGAAAATACAGAGACAATTATTGTCGTGTTTTAAAGAGTAACGCTTTGATACCATCTCTAGACTGATAATGAAACGATGAAGACCAAACGTTTTAGTTTCAGGAATAATAATAAATATAGTAAAATTCTAGAAGTGTTAGAAAATCAGTAAGAAAGTATCCACCAATGCTCAGTCAATGAAGAAAAACATTACCTGAATAATAGGGTTGGTTCTCACTTGCTGGCTGATTGGTTGGCTGGCTGGCTGGCTGGTGTGTGCTCTCTCTCTCTCTCTCTCTCTCTCTCTCTCTCTCTCTCTCTCTCTCTCTCCTGTCCCTGGTATTAAATACGTGATTTTGCACTGAACTATGTCCCCAGCCTTTTACACGAGAGAGTCTTGTCAGGTTGCCAAACCTGGTGTTTCTATATTAGAAATCAACTTTAAAAACACTCTCATATGGAACTCCAATCCCAGTTAACTGAAATGGCAAATTTTACCGTATTGTTTAAGGAAGAAATAGTTAAATTTTTATTATAACTCTTCAGACAATGGAAAAGTAAGAAGTATTTCCCAGCTCATTTTATGAGGCCAACAGTACACTAGTAACCAAACCAAATGAAGACATTAAAAAAATACTACAAACTAATATCCTTCATGAACATGAATGCAATTTTTTTAAATTACTAGTTAGAAAATTGAACTCAAAATTAAATAAAAAATAACACATTATGGCAAAATGCAATATAACCAAAAATCAAGGAATGGAATTCACTTCATAAATATTATTCAAGAAAAGCCATATGATCATTACAGTAGATATATTAGAAAAATATTTGGCCAAATTCAGCATCTATTTCTTTTATAAATTGTCAGAAAACTAGACATCAGAGAGAACTTCTTCCTGGTAAAGAAATCTATGAAAGTATTACTGTCACCATTATACTAATTGGCAGGAGATGGATATTTTTATGAGAAACTCAACTCTAAGATATGGGGGTGTCTCCTCTCATAGAATCTACTCAGAGTTGCCAAAGAGGCTAAGGCAGTTGGGTCAGGAAAAAATAACTGAAGGCAATTCGTGTGTAGCGAAAAATGTCCTGCATATGCATTTGCATTCAGCATGACCTTGCCTACAGAGATTAGAATGCAATCTACAAAACACTTCCAGAACCAGAAAGTGACTTTACCAACATGACAGAAAATGACATCTATATTCATAAAATGTATTGCTGTATTATATAAGGAAATATTAGAAATATGAATTTTGTGAAATTATCACACACAGTAGTATCAAAAAGTTATCATATAAAGATGTCCCTGAATAAAAACTGTACCTAACATTTTAAGCTGAGAGAGCACAAATCTTTGTTGATAGAAATTAAATAAATTTAAGTACAAATTCACAATATAGTTGAAATGAGAATTCACTCCTAATTGTTTAATATGGTCTATATCAAATTGGCAAGTTGATTCTATCTATATATTTATGCAAAAATACAAGTAATCCATAGGAACCAAGACATTTTGGAAATGAGACTATCAAGCCTGTGGCACCATGGTCAAGGGTCCAATTCAGATACAACCACCCTGAGGAAAAAAGTGACGCATTGCCAGAAGGCAAGTCATGCTTTACTCAGTTCCAGTAGAGAACATGGCGGAGGAGGCAGTTAGTCTATTTCTGGCACTCTGCCTGCTCACCCCGCCATCTGTCTCCCTTGCCCTCTCTGCCTTCCTTAATTGTTTGCTTGTTGCCTTACTTGCTTGGTGTGGTTTTTAGAAGTTCCACACATTTGGAAGTAGCTTAGTGCTGCTCAATCAGAAAGCAATGGAATCGTACACTGTATTGATACATTGGGTGACCAAGAAGATCCTTACATGGTAATCAGAAAGTGCTGACTTCATTAGTGGTTGGAACAGTCATGGCAGATTGCGGAGTCAGAAACTGTCTGGAACAACTCAGTTAAGGAACATAATAGGTGAAAATTCACGATCGCTCTCTATTCAGGCTGTTTCCACATTGTTTAATTTTAGATAACACGTTCCTTCTATCTTGACAAGACAAGTTAGCGGGCTGTTTCTTTTTTAAATGTGTTATAATAAAGTCTGATACAAGGAGCATGTGGTATTACCATCAACATACACAAATAAAAGATGAAATAAAATACTCCAGAAATTTATTCACATGTATGGGGAATAAAACATTTGTGCCAGTGGTGCAAAGAGCCAGGGGTGATGTTGCATACTTGTAACTCCAGCACCCAGGAGGGTGAGGAAGGCAGAAAGGTGGAGTTCATGATTTCAAGGCCAGGCTTGGCTACACAGTGAATTCAGGGACAAGCATGCAAGACCCTGTCTCAAGAAAAAAATGCACCAAGTGCAATTCAGGGAGAAGACATACACTTTTTAATAAATTGTGCTGGAATAATTATTTACATACATTCAAAAATACTTGAATTATGTTATAGTGCTATCCTAGTTACTTTTTCATTGCTGGGGCACAATGCCCATCACTCACAGGTTAAGAGAGAAAAGATTAATATAGCTAATCATTTAAGATCTCAGTAGAGTCGTGGGCAATCAACAAACGTGAAAGCACACGGCAGAGGCCTACCTGGGGAGAAGCTAGCCAAGGCATGGCAAGTGAGGAAGGGAGGAGCTACCGTACACCCTTCCAGATCATCTCCCAGTGATCCCCTCCTCATGACCAGTCCCCACCTCTCGGCAACACATGGACTCCATAGGTATCTCACAGCATCTAAAATGTGAGGCTTGGGGGGACATTCAAGGCTCAAAACCTTACATTCTGCCTTTGGCTCCCCAAAGAATTCGTGTCTACTTCCTTAAGCAAAATGAATGTAGTACAACTCTAACAGTCACAAAAGTATTAACAGTTTCTGTAGTGCTAAAAACATTAGTTCAAAGGCTCCCCTGAGACTAAAGACAAACTCTTAGCTGTGAGTCCCTTTGGAAATCAGAGCAAAGTTAAAAACTTGCAATATACAATAGCACAGGGTAACCATGCCCATTCCAAGAGAGGAAAGTAGAAGGATAAAAAGCAATCAGAAAAGAGGCAAGCACGAAATTCAGCAGGGTAAGCACCAAATTCTGCAGTTTCATGAAATCCTGTAGTTGCGTGTCTAGCACCACAAACAAGCTGGCAGGATGTGACCACCAAAGGCTTTAGGCAGCCCAGCTCCAACGGCATTGTCTGTGGCTTCAGCCTCCGTGACTTCTCCTTTGGCCTGGATTCTCTCATAGCCTGTACCCATCCTCAGCAGACAATTCATACTCATGGCGTCTCCAAATTTCTAGAATCTTCTCTGTACCTTGGGTTTCTCCTTCGCAACTTAGCGCATTGCCCTTTCAGCATTCCTGACTCCACAAGGCTTGTATTCTTCAAGTCTGTGAAGCCAACACCACGTGGCTGAAGCCAAAGCCTGTGTCTGGCCCCCTGTGCCGTGGCTACGAAGGCCTGTGAGCTCACAGATGGCTGCACCCTTGAGGATTCACTTTCCTGCGTTGCCCTGAAGGATGCACTGGGACACTTTTTCAAAAGCAAAGTCTTTTGGTTTGTACTCTTCAAGGGTAAAGGATAGGGTCTTGGTGATTCCTGCGTTTCCCTCAAGACGTCTTTCCTATACTTCTGATTCCAAGTACTAACCTTTTTTTAGTGCTAATCTTTCCTTCTGCCAAATCTGAAATATTTTATTTTTATGTACTGATTTATTCTGCTTTTTAGTGTAGATTTCACTAAAAGCCTCAAGTAGTACCCATGTGATCATCTGAATATTAGGCTGTCTTGAAAATTCCTCTACCAAATTAAGTAACCCAGGACTTAACCTGAGTTTCAGGCAAAGTGTCAGAAAAGGAGCAAAATGTCAACACACTTTTTTTGTTTGTTTGTTTTTGCTATAGCATGGCATGCATGATTTCTAGACTAGTTGTCAATGAAATCCTCCTTCCCTCCCAAAACCTCTCAAGATCAGTCTTTCTGACTTGCCCTCCTTTTGACATTCTGGCCTTCAGAGCTCTGATCAGAATCTCTCATCAAGCTTGGCCCAGCCATTTTCAAGTTTCTCTAGCTGGTATCTCCAAACCTTTCCAAAGTCCTCCAAAAAATGAGTTCCAAAAGCTTGTAAACTACATCCTTGGGTAAAATGGCAGCAACGACCCTAATTCCCTGGTACCACTGTCTGTCTGAGTTACTTTTCCATTGGTGGGACACAATACTCAACATTCCAATTTAAGGAAGGATAGGTCTACTCTAGCTCACAGATGCAGAAAGTCTCAGTCCATTCTAGATGGCTTGTAATAGTATAAGCACATGGCAGATGCTTAGCTGGAGAGAAGCTATTCATAGCATGGCAACAGGAAGCCAAGAGAGTGAGGGAGGAGCTAATATATACCCTTCCAGGTCATGGTTCAGTGATCCACCTCTTTCAACCAGTCTAAACAGCACATGGAATCCATAAGTGTTTCCCAATATCCAAAACATGAGGCTTTTGGTGGGCACTCCAGATCCACATAATAACAAACATATAATTACTCAACAATGGAGAGCAGACATGAATCTAAATTCATAAAAACTGTAGTTTAAAAAGTAAAACACAAATCTTTGTGACTTGGAGGCTAGAAAATGTTCCTTCGATGTAAGTTCAAAGATACAATATATCAAAAGAAGATAAATTGGGCTTTAACAAAATTTAAAACTCATACTCTTTTAAAGATGGTGTTAAGGGGGCAACTCACATTTCCAGGGCCCCTTCTGACTAGCAGAAGCTTTGCCTCATTCTTTCCCCTTCTAACCTTCTTTCCTTTTAAATAATTTTCCAATGATGTGTTCTCTACACAACCACCAAAAAAAAAAAAAAAAGCGATGGTCTTAAGAGAATACAATAAAAAGTCACAAACAGTTGGGGAAACGTTTGCAAAGCATATATATGGTGAAAAATTTACTCCTAGAATATATAAATAACATTCAAAGCTTTAAGAAGTAAACAGTTCAGTTGGTAAAACAGAAAACACTTGTATAGACATTTTGCTAATGAACATATTGTGTGACATATAATCACAAGAACATTTGCAAAACATCATTGTCCATAAAGGAAATGGAGAATAAACATAATAAAGAAAATAAATATCTAAACTTTTAAATGGACTATAATTATAAAGGGCAGGGCACTCTAGTATTGACAAAGATGTGAAGCAACTGAAATTGTCATGGATTACTGACAGGAATGCCAGGTGTCATGACAAGTTTGAGAACAGTTTTCTAAGTTTTTCAAAGTTTAAGCAGATACCCGACATAAGACACAAGCATTTTACTCTTATCTAAGTACTCCAGAAAAATTAGGACATATTTCCTTACAAAAGCTAATATATAAAACTTAGAATAAGTTGGTTTGTAATAGCACAATTCTGGAAACAACCCAAATATAAATCAGTAGTTATAAATGTTTAAAATATGTTATACGACCCTAGAAAGGAATGTTGCACAGAAAGAAAAAAAAAACTTCTTGTGAGTGTATCTACATGGATATCTCTCTAAATAGTAACTCTGACAGAAGAAAGTTACACACAAAGATTGCATACTTATGATTTTGTTTATATTAAATTTGAGACGATAAAAATAAATTATGTAACGATAAAAGGCATTCTATGAATGCCTGTAGACAGTGAACCCAAGGGAGCTTGTATAGGTAATGAATATGTATTATGAATATTAGTCTGTGATTATCCATAGATGTGTCCATACGCCAAAATTTATTAAATTATATGCCTAATATATGTAATTTTATCTATGCCAGAAGCACTAGGGCCCACTTTTATTTTTTCCCTAATTGGCAAACTGGAAAGTCCACTTATCATGTAGTGCAAACATAGATTTTAATATCCAAACTTACTTGCAGTATGACTCATGTCATTTTCTACAAGTGAACCAGTCATACAATCTCGTAAATAGAACATGACATATTTCTACCACAGCCTACCCACAGAACATAAAAGCTAGTTCACTAAACCACATGGTTGGGAAATCCTAGAATATGTCACAATTACATCAAGGTAATGAATCCTGATGAGAAAAATTCCCATTACAGATTTTAAATGATTTAGGATCTGTGAAATCTCAGAATTCCTTATAAAATTTCATTCAGGAGTTATCCTTTGACCCGGTCAATATATTTTAAGTTCTACTTGTCTGTCAGGCAAAACACTGGAGAGTAGTGATAATAACATTTCATCTTCTTACCTTTATAAAACTCAATTCTGATATGAAAGACAGGGTATGATAAAGTTGCTTCACAAATTTACACATTTTCTAAAATAATTATTGTGTGTATTATCTTTACACATTTAATGAAAAGACTTAAATGAAGGAATTAAGTTAGACATATGGTGAAATTGGGGAACAGTATCTAAAGCACAGAAATGAGAAAATCCAAAAGATATTAAATATAAGTGAATTTGATCGTGTGAGGAAGAGTAAGCAGACCGTCAGGGCTGATGAGTAGTGAACCCTGAAAAAAATAGCCACCTATAATGCTTGAATGATATTCAGCTGCCGATTTAAACTGATCCTTAAAGACTGAAAACAAGAGTAAATTTAATTTTAAATGTGAGTAGAAGTCATTGGAGCATTTGAGCAAGGATGTGATGTGATCTGATTTTACATTAAAGAAAATATTTCTCTCTGATAATAACAGAAGCAGCATTATAATTAGTTTCATGCATTGCATTCATCCTAAATGGAGAGGTTATGGTGACGTAGAGTAGGATGAAAGCAGTAAAGGTGATAATTAACTGGATTTGAGATATATTTTGCCATTAGAGTCTATTTGACTTTCTTATATTTATGGTATATAAAAGATAGAAAAAATCAAGAACAACTCCTGGATGTAAGCCTGGAAATTCAGTGAACTGTGGTCTGTTTGTTGAAACTATGAATTCTGAACTTGGAATGAGTTGGGAGGCAATCAAAAGTTAGGTTTTAGTCATGATAATTATGTAATAGTCATAATATGTCCAATTAGAGACATAGAATAGACAATTGTGTTTACCAAGTTGAAAATGAGGATACACAAAGAACGGTTCTTAGGAGATAAATTTTGACATAATAAAAAGATGGGCCGAAGGTGAAACATCGGATGGTCTCTCTGATATGAGAGACCCAGACCACAACCACCTCATGGAACTTTAAACGAAAGACAAAGCGAAAGAGGAGGGGGGGGGTGAAGGGAGGGTAGGGAGGGTAGGGGGAGGGACAAAGGGAGAGTGGGAAAGCCCTTGTCACTTTGACAAGGAAAGTATGTGCACAAAATGCTCAACTCCATTGTAAACCTTAAATTCTGCACTTGTACATGTCGATAAAATGGGGGGGGGGGGGGGAAGATGGGCCGAAGCAAAAAGGGAACGAGAAATCTGACCCACACAATTTTAGTTAGAAAAGTCAATGCTTTCACCAAATATTTTTGAGGAATAATTGATAAAATATATAAATGTAACCTAAATGTATAAAATAGGATAGGCTTGAATATTAGGTATATACTTAAGAAGCAACAATCAAAATATTAAATATATATGTCATTGAAATGCTTTCTCTCACATCTTCTTTTTCTAATAATATTTACATGGAAGCTAATTTTTAAGCAACTTTTCACTGTGCAATATAGTATTGTTAACTATGAAAGTTATATGCAGGGCCTGAAGGAATGTCTCAGAGGTTAAAGCACTTGCCTAGCAAGTGCTACATCAAGAGCTAAGTACCCGAATTTGATTCCCCAGCACCACATAAATGAGACTTGGTGGCACATGACGGTAATCCTAGCATTCCAGAGGCTGAGGCAGGAGGATTGCTGTGAGTCCAAGGCCATCCTGGGATCCATAGTGACTTCAGAACCAGTCTGGGCTACACAACAAGACTCTGTCTCAAAAAAGAGGAAATTATATGTAAAGATAACAATTATTTCATAGAACTTGTTGTGGGGAATAATGGAAACTGGAAGGGAGTGGGACAGCGGGGAAGGACGAAAAAAAATGAGGGGAAACATTTGTAATTTTGCCATGATATGTATATGAACAAAATCTGTGTAAACTCAAGATCTATGTAAACTTTATGTATTGCACCTATACATATCAATAAAATGGGAAAAAACAGATCTCTTGACCTTCATCTAGCTTAACCGACACGTTATGCTCATTCACCATAGAGCATTCTATTTCTACTTCCCTTGGGGCTGGGAAACAAGCATTCTATCCCCTGCCTCTGAGAGCTTGACTATTTATGACACCTGATTGTGTTACTTATTTTTATGAACTTAAGACACAATACCAGAAATTAATGATTGAAAAAATGAGAGGGCTTTTTGTTCATGAATTTAGAGGACGAAGGTCATGGCTAACTGGTTGCAAGGCAGAAACGGAATGGTAGAAGTTCATGGTGGAGAATAGCTGCAAAATTTTTGGCAGTAAGAAAACAGAGAGGGAAGCAGCTAAAGACAAGAACACAGCCTAGGAGTTCATGCTTCCAGCTGCCAGCCTTCCTCCTAGACCACACATTCAGCCACAAACTCTTCAATGACTCATCCACAGGTGAGTATAGCACCTCCCTGGTCCATGAACATTTCGAAAGCCCCACAGCTAAGCACATGAGACCTTTGCAGAACAGCTTAAATCTAAACTACGGCATTCTGCCCCAACCCCGCAAAGGCTTAAGTTCATCTCATTACGCAAAAGGCATTTAGACCATCTCTCTGAGTCACCAAAGTTCTAAGACTTTCTACACGTCTGAAAAGTCAAGTCCAAAGTATCCCGTGAAACTGAAGTCACATTATTATCTGTAAGCTCCCATGAAAATCAAAAAGGAAAGGCCCCCATCAATTTACCCCTTTACAAATAACTCAGATGATTTGCGCATATATGCATTTAACTTGTTAAAAGCATCTTTTCTAAGAACCCAAAACATTGAAGCATAGCCAGCATTTTCTAAGAAATCAAGCATTCTTTGTTTCTTAAAACTCAAAAATAATATTTCACAGATCGAATTGTAGCAAGGTTTAAGTTGTTCATTTGTTTTCAGTAAGACATAGGGTCAAACAAACCTTAGAAGAGTGACTTTACTTTTGATATATCAATTTTTGTGTTCTTCACTATATTTCATTGGATTTTAAAACATCTAACAAAATGGTAAGTGTTAACAAAAAATAGTTGTATCCAAAATCTGTTTGATGTTCTATGTTTGATTATATTGATCACTGTTGTGTAGTTCTGGTTATATAAATTGCTCTAACATGCCTTATTCTTAAAATACAAGTGTCTTGATTTAATACATCAGACATAATTATTGTAATATGCTGTATAATTAACTAAAATGTTTGCAGCTATTTGGCCAGCCAAGGCCGTGGGACACAACTGTGCTTGATTGCTCAAATAGATTTTAATTCCTGTACATTGTACGAAAAGTTTTACACTTCTGTTCGACACAAAAAATTCTAAAAGTGTAAGTAAGCTATAATTGTTAATCTTACATAAGTGGGTAATGTGCTTCAATACCTATATTTATTACACTGACTTTGTAAAATTAGCTAAAATTAGTGATTTTACATGTACTTATAAGTTTTGTAAATCATCGAATACTAATCTTTTCCATGTTCTGACTGCAAAATAGACAAAAGTAAATCTGACATGAACTCGAAATAAGCCCGGTCTAAGAGCTCTTCTAGCTTTTTTTTTCTCGCTCATTTTTGGTTAGCCCATATATGCGATACACAATTACTACACTGAGTTTGAGAAGATTTGCACGTACACATCACATCTACTCCGCGTTCCCTTTTCCTCCTCCCTTCTCACCCTCCTGCTCCTCCTTCATCCCCCTTCACTGCCAACATCTTTCCCATTTGACTTTGTTATTTATTTATTTTTTGTTCTGGGTTTCTCATAGTAGAGAAACCATGTGATATTTTTAAACTCTGAAGCCTATCACTTCACTAAGCATAATGGTCTCAAATTATATCCGTTTATCTAGAAATGACTCAAATTTATCTGCATTTATGGCAGAGTAGAACCCATTTTAACCCATGTTTGTTAACACTCTACATATATTGTATTTTATTGTACCCATTGGTCTATTGAGGGACATTTCAGCACTGTCCACAATTCAATCACTGTTAGTTGTGTTGCTCAAATCATGGGTATACGTGCCTCTCCATTATATGTTGCTCTCAATTCTTTTGGAGACAAATCTAGAAGACGTATCACTGGTTCAAATGGATAATCTATTGTTAGTTTTTTGAGGAATCGCCATACTGCTTTCCATAGGGGTTGTGCCAATTTACTCTTCCCCCAGCACCATAAAAGGGTTTGTTTTTCCATGCATCCTCACCAGCATCTGCTGATATTCGAGTTCTTGCTATAAACCATTCTCACAAGGGGTAAGAAGAAGATGGTATCTAAGTGATGCTTTAATTTGCATTTTTCTAATGGCTAAAGATGTTGAACATTTTTTCATATATTTGCTGGCCACTTATATTTCTTCATCTGAGAACAGTCTATTCATTTCAATTATTCATTTTTTAATTATGTCTTTGATTTTGAGGGGTCTATTTTACTTCAGTTCTTTGTATATTCTAGTTATTAGCCTCCTGTTCAAGGTATAGGTGGTAAAATACTGTTCCCATTCTGTTGGTTCTCTATTCACTCTCTTTATTATTTCTTTTGCCAGGCAGAACCATTTTCCCCCCACACACACTATTTTTATTAATATTCAAATGTAATACATAGTATTTACAACAGCCACTGAGCCAGTATTGCAGAGAATACTTAAAGGAAACTTAGAAAGTGAAAGGGAGGTCAGTGACACCAATGACCCCACAGGCAGAAGCTTTTAAATTTGATATAATCCCATTTGTTGGTTCTGGGGGCTATTTCTTTTGCATCAGGTGTCCTGCTGAGAAAGTTTTGCCATGCCTGTATCTTAACCAGTTTTGCCTATTTTGTCCTCCAGGAGGCTCACGGTTTTTATTATCTAGATCTTCAGCTTACTTTGACATGACTTTGGTACATGACAGTAAGTGGGAGTCTAGATTTATTCTTTTGCATGTGGATCACCGATTCTCTCAGCACCATTTTTTGTTCCAGCTACCCTTTCTCCAGTGTGTATTTTTGGCAACTTCATCAAATATCAAATGACTGAGGTTACCAGAGTTTGGTTCTGGATTCTCTCTTCTATTCCATTGGTTAGCTGGTCTGTTTTTGTGCCAATACCACATGGTTTTTATCACTGTTGCCTTATAACCTCATGTCTGGAATTGGAATGGCAGCTGTTTTTGTCTTGTTGCTGAGGATTTCTTTGGCTGTTCTGGGTCTCTTTTGGTTCCTTATGAATTTCAGGACTGTATATTCAAGTTCTGTGAAAAATGTTGTTAGTATTTTGGTAAGAATTGGGTTAAATCTGTACATCAGTTTTGGCAATATAGCCATCTTTAAGATATTAATTCTGCCTATCTAGGAACAGGGGATATCTTTCCATTTTCTAATGTTCTCTACAACTTATTTGTTCAGCATAATATTGTTTTCTTTGTGGAGGTCTTTTACTTTCTTATTTAGGTTTATTCCTAGGTATTCGATTTTTTTGATGAGCTGTTGTGAATGGAATTGTTCTTCTTAGCTTATTCTTCATGAGTTCACTCTCAGTATAGAGAAATGTTATTGATTTTCTATGAATTAACTGTGTATCCTGAAATCTGGCTGAATTTGTTAATTAGTTTTTAAGAGTCACTTGGTGGAGTTTTTTGGTCTTTTATGTACAGAGCCATGTCATCTGCAAATAGGGATAATTTAACTTCTTGTGACAGGAGACAGTGGAGTTGTAGGCAGTAAGGGAAACAGGATCCCCCAGAAACTGAGAATTGAAAAAAGGTGGCCAGTTATAACTTTTAACAGTCTGTAGCTGTCCACTCCCCAGAACTACTGAATGGGCAAACATTAAGTACTTAAAAAACAATAAGGTGAAAGACTTTATAGGAAGAGTACGTAGCAACCAGCCTTAGCAACAAAACTGCCTAACATAGGATAACCCCTTTCCCAGGTCGACTACAAGAACTAATAGAGAAGGAGCAACAAGGGCCACCCACATTTCCTAGTCCCCTTTCTGACTAGCAGAAGCTTTTTCCCCCTTCTAGCCTCCCTTACCCTTCTGTAATCTTCCCAACAAAGTCTTTTTTCCCAACCTGCCTCCCATCTTCCACTACTTATTCTTGAAGCTCATAGACATGAACTTGACACAGAGGCTCAGAGGAGTTGGGACTGGGCACTGCACCTACTAACATCCCTTTCCAATATGCGCTCCCTTTATTTCGTTCTCTTGCCTGATCACTCTGGTTAGAGTTTCAAGTACTATACTGAGTAGGAGTAATGAGAGCAGACAGCCTTGTTGTGTTCCTGATTTAAGGACAAATGCTTTCACAGTTTTCCCATTTAGTATAATGTGGGCAGTAGGTTTGGTGTAAATGGCTTCTATCAGTTTGAGGTAAGGTCCTTCTGTACCAATTTTCCTCAGGGTTTTTATCAGTTTCATCAGGGTGAATTTTTCAAAGGCTTTTTTTTTGCATGTATTAAGATGATTGTATGAATTTTGTTCCTATTTTTACTTCTGTGGTGTTTCACATTAACTGATTTGTTTAACCACCCTTGCATCCCTGGAGTAAAGCCAACTTCATCATAGTGCGTGATCTTTTTAAAGATTTGCTGAATTCTGTTCATCAGTGTATTATTGAGGATTTTTGTGTCTCTGTTCATTAAGGTGACTGGCCTTCTTTGCTGTATAGGTCTCTGTCTGGTTTTGGTATCAGGGTAAAGCTAGCTTCCAGAAATGAGTTCTATAGAACAGTTGGAGAAGCATGGGTGATTAAGACCTATTCTTTCTAAATTCATGATATTGTCCAAAACTTCTAACCATACAAGTTTGCCATCACTCACCTCTAATGCGAAAAGCAAAGTGAGAACTTCACTCTGAGAAGAGTGTTGCAGGCCATCCTTTAAATCTGCTGAAGAAAAATGCATTTGCCAGGGAGGCCCTTGGGACTGTAGTAACAGACTCTGACTTCATCCACATGGTGCTAGTGTTAAATGTGTGCAGAATGCAAGAGTTATGCAGTGGACTTCAAAATGCAGATTATTTGCTGAGAAAAGTCACAGGCTACCAGCCAAACTAGCCAGAAACAAAAGCTATGAAGGTTACCGGCAGAAGCAATGGTATAGGACTAGGGTTACCCGAAACCTTTAGAGTTCACATCTTGCCAAGTTTTGGCCTACATGTTGTACATAGAGCTACAGGTGGAAATAAGAAGGATTAAGATGCAAATCCTGCCAAATTGATAGTTGGGGCTATAGAAACTAAAACATTGGCTCTTTCTCATAGTTGTCAGACTAGATTCTCCAGTAAATGTGAGTCTGTAATCTTCAGTCAAACTTCTTAAGGAATTAAAAATACAAACAGAAATATTGGAATTGCTAACAGGAGGGGACTATACTAAAAGTTAAAAATTACATTTTTTCAGGAGGGAAAAAATAACAGTAGTTTGTAAATGCCACATCCTCTTGTTCTTGGAATCTAAGAGAAAACATTTGTATAGATATGTAAATACATGCTATATGGGAAAAGCTTTATCTTTTCAATGACTCTACCCTGTAATCAGCCAGAATATACTGTAAACTTCTTCTGTAATCCAAAATTGGTGACTACCTCTCCCCTGATAAATCTTAAAAGCCCTGGATTTCAGGAGTGGCAAGTCAGAGAGATTACTCTCATCATCTCTCCCTAAGCCAACTTTGAACAAATCCTTTTCCTAACATTAAAAAAAAAAGAATCAAGAAGAAAGTTAAATACTTCTAACTCGAGGTGTCATAAAGTAAACACTGCTTTTCAAAAGAGAAGAATAGGGAGATAAAAATGTAACATGGCAAATATGTCGTACTGTGTGCTTAACACCCTCTGGTTGCTTCCAAAGGCCATAAAATAAATATTAGACTACACAAACTTGTCTTTTTGTTACCAATTTTCCTCCTTGACTACTGCTAATTAAGTATTTAGATATTTATTGGTTAGGTTAGTTTTTGAATATTTAAAACACGAATAAGGATTTCAATTAGCTAGATAATGCTGATGGCCAGTCCTATGTTGAATCAAAGTAAAGAGAATGATTATTTCACTTCATAAATTGTAAAATAAGTGAAACTTGTTTATTAAGTTCATCTAACACTTGTTGCACTTGGTAATAGAAAAATGGGTTTAAATGTTTTCACTTAACATTTAATATAGAAGAATTATTAAGCCTTAAGTAACACTGAGAAAAATCAAAGTTGTTATAGGACAGAACCAGATGTCAAATTTCTTAACACAGGGTTCCGGATCTGGGGTTTGCACTTTATTTCTTTCATTCTCTTTCCTCCGAAAAATGCTACTAGTTATTTCCTCTGTGCTTCCCAATCTTTCATTCTCTAGTCCATGGCAACGTGGAAGTATGTGATGTATTTCACTTTATCTGATCTATTTAGCTTTATCGAAAAGTATTGTTTCATTGGCTTACTGTTATCTTTACTCACATTAAAAGTAAATGACCACTTCTGCTTAGTGCAGTGTCCTTAAATAACAAACTGAGCATCTCAATAACAGAACATTTTTTGTTACCTAATTCAATGAAAAGAGTAGGGTAGAGCACACAGCTCTTTGGGAGTTTCTAAAAGTTACAAGATTCACAAGACCCCGCCCCATGGGCGCAGAAATGAAAAATAATTGCTGAAAAAGATTCTCTTGCCAGCTGAGCTGCCTGCTAGTCATGTGGTGAGCTCCGGGAATTCAACTTCTGTGAATTTCTGTGTGTTGCACAGAGATATGTACAAACATCAGTTGACCCCAGATAGGGCATGAATGACAGACCAAAGTAATAATTGCACCAAAGTCCAACCTGGAGACAGTGAGTTTATTAGGGTTACTTATAGAATATGGGTGACTCAAAGGCAGCTGAATCATCCCAGCATGGATGACAAGTCAAGGAATCTGCATACTGCTTCTATATCCTTGTGGAGGAACTTTATAAGTTTAAGAAACTTCTTAAGACCTATGTAATGGGCTCCATTCCACTTTTCTCCTGGACAGCTGCTGCTCCTTTCTGAGCCCTGTGACCTCAGTGCCTAGAAATACCTGAGATGTAGTAAACCTATGCAGGCTGCAGGGCACATGCCAAAGGTTGTACCAGGGGATCCACCTAATGACTGCATAGCTCCGTGCTCACACCCAGGCAGGGCTCCGGACCTTGAGTATTCCATATAGCTACTCCGACTGTGCTCACTGTGACTGGTCTCCCTCCTGAATCTCACAAGCCTCCATCCTCTCTATCTGTAAGAATGTTCCAATTTCAGCATAACAACTTGCTATAGAACACTCCTTCTATTTCTCTGGCTGTAACATTCTTTCTACTACCGCTACCACAATGTTCCCTGACATTGAGGGAATTAGATAGATGTCCATCTGTTGTCCAGCATCCTTCTGCCGTGCCACAGCAACAGTCACTTACTCTCGGGAGCTTGATCCTTTTTGAGTCTAGGCTGTATACCTCCTTTGGCAAAAAAGGAAGAAGTTACATCCCATGACACATTATAGCTGAGAGCAACAGGAACTTAAGGGCAGAAACATAAACGACTAATAGGGAAGGCCAAAAAGATGTTGTCATAATATTTTAGAACCTTTGAATGCCCTTACACAGCTTCTTTGTGAGAGCTTCAGACTCTGTGTACCTCAAGAGTAAGCTATGAGGGTTCTCATCATGGCAAACTTTAAGAAAATAGCATTCGTGAAGCATGCAAGAGATTGGAGAGGTGTGTTGTTTCTTGACGGGCCAGGATCTAGATAGTAAAGCACTGAGTTATAACTCCAGGGAATCAGCAACTAAGTGGAATCTAGAAATATTGAAATTTAGTATAGTAAGTAAGATAGCAAAAAGCAAAATATGCTTCCACTGAATGGATCAAGGATAGGGGTCCATTGTTCTGCAAGCTGAGAGAATTCCAGCATGCTTTGGGAACTTAGACCTTATTATCAGACAAATATGCAGTCTGAGCTGATGGGAGACCAGGGTTCCAAGAAGTGAGATGTTTTGGGAGAAACTTGAGATTGAGATTTTCCAGTGAATTTTACCCAGTATGGCAATGAGAAATCCTGTACAGAAGCATGCCCTTGTTTGACTAGGCAGTGCAGGAGAAAAACTTCTGAATTTTTGTATGTCCTAAACACAACGGCCATATTTTTCAATAACTCAGAAGGTGCCCATCCTGAAAATTAATTTGGATCCAGAAAAATAGTGAGTATAGTGCAAAAAAAAAAAAAACCTCTAAGAATTCGGAGTGGTAGGAAGTGTATTCTACCATGCCAGGGCCAACTCTGGCTATGGGACAAAAGGATTGAGCTGTGATGGGCAGGGAGAAGTTTAGACATCTTCCGCTTAAAAATCACACTTGGAATATTGTGGCAGGAAAAGATACCAGCCATAAATAGAATTCTATAGAAGCCAAGAAAGAATCACCAGGACTGAGATTGGTGGAAATGTTGGTGACTTTCATTTCTCACTCCTGTACAGTCTTTGTGCCCATGGTCGCTTCTTCCTCAATCAGAGGCCCTCAGGGAATAAGCTAGCACTCTAGAACACTTGCCAGCTTTATTCATTAGTTTTTCATTGTTAAGACACAATACTTGACACCCGCAATTTAAAGGAGGGAATGCTTAATTTGGCTCATGATTTCAGAGGATTTAATGCATAGTTGGCTACCTCCAGACCAAAAACCTCATGTCGGAAGAGTGCACTGGTGAAAAACTTCTCATCCTATGGAAATAAAGAATCAGAGCCTGGGGAAGACTGCCACTGAGGTGTGAGGTGTGATGAAATGGATTAAGAGATATAAATAGAAAATTCAACCAATAGCAACAGAAATACTTTCTTTTCAACAGCTTATGGAACCATCTCCAAAATAAATCATATTGCAAAACATAAAGGAAGTCTTAGTAAATGCAAAGAAACTGAAATAAATAGCGGATCTTATAAGAAAATAATAGAAGCAGACTATAAAATGACAGAAAGTACAGAAATTATAAAGCATGCAGATTAAATAATATAATGGAAAATTATCAGGAGGTCACTTAAGAAATTTAAAAACATTATAAGTTTATAGAATCCAATAAAACTAAAACTCAACACAAAACCTATGGAACGAAGTAAAGGCAAATTATGAGGGAAATTTGTAACAATGAATTTCTGTGCTTGAAAGTCAGTAAATTTCAATAAATAACCAAACAAAGCATCTAAGTTCTTAAAAAGGAATAATCCAAAGCCAATAAAGCATAAAAAATTACAGAAATTCTGAGCAAAAATTAATGAAATAGAGATTAAAGGCAAGTAACTGAAATATTCTTAATATCTGAATATAATAGACATGTATTAAATAGCTCCTATGTAAAAATGACTAGATTTTTCCATTATGAGTTATAAAAATGATTATACAATGTCAGCTCTCAAAAGATTGAATGACCTGTTATTAGAGAAATGGTCAGTGAAGTGAATTTTGTATAGACAGGATAGCTTCCATTTGAATCTGCTTACTTGACAGTGCATACTGAGTACATACTATGTGTCAGAATCTATTCTGAGAAATTGGTATTAAATGGTGAATGCAGCCATGATCAACTGTGTGTCGTGGCACGTACAAAACAATAGTGAAGAAACTGGCATAAGTAAAGACTTGGCAAAAAATGAAATTAAAAAAAAAGTTGATGAAAAAGTACTACAAAAAGGAGGTAATAGGGGGATATTGCCAAGTCAGCAAGATTGGGAAAGAATTCACTGAGGATGGAAAATACACCTGTGATCTGAGGGCTGAATAGGGTTGAGCCAAGTCATCAGGAAAGAGAGGATAATGTCAAAGACTCTGGGAGGAGGGAACAAGACCAGTGCAGCAAGACGAAAGCGAACACATATGTGATGAATCCAGGCAGACAGCTGCAGCCAGAACTATGCAGAAAAGACCTGTGGGAAGGAATAACATTTTAAAGTTTAAAGACAATGTTCTTCAAAAATTCTACCCTATGGAATCAAACCATCTTACAGACTTATGCAGTTGTAGATGAATTATATTTGTATGTAATTTCACATAGCATAATTGATAATTACTTAGCAAATACAAATGCACAAAAAATTCACTTAGTTTTTGCATACACTTCTCTAAAATGTCCAAAAGAAAGATGTACATTTGCTAAGATTCAGAGAGTATCAGATAAATGTAAATGAGAAATTGCATGAAAAATAATTCCAGAAATACATTCTACAATTTTAACATATTGAAATCATTTGTGTGTAAAAAGACCTAAGGATAATGTGGTCAGTCTTCTAACTAACATGTTCTCTAGTCCTCAAACTACTTAAAAGATCTAAAAGTCTTTTTCTCACTGAGATGTACACACACAGACACACACACAGACACACACACACACAGACACACACACACACAGACACACACACACACACACACACAAACACACACACTTTTTTTTTTTTACTTTTTTTACTCTTCTGCTTTTGGAGTTAAAAGTTTCCCTGCATTTACGTTTTGGCCAAGTGTGTTTTAAACAATAATATGTCAATTACGACTTATTCTAAATGCTATCAACTGTGTAAGCAGATAAATTTAACCCATGGCATATGTTTAATATCTGCTTCAACCAAGACAAAGCTGTGATTTTTCCACGTATTCATGGCAGATGTGCTATCAAAGGCACACAGCAAAAGAAACGGACTACATAGATCACTTCCTCATTATGCGCATCTACCACTTTATGTCCTTTATTAACATAAATTCTTGTTAACTTAAGAGGGCACTAATAGGTGATATCTCCTTTAAGAGTAAAAAAAAAATGCTTTCCACTTCGAAGTACATAGCTGATAAAATAGTAACAGTAAGTAGAAAGTTCTCTTCTTTTGAAATGGTATATTGTGTTCATTAAAAACATTTTATATTTTACATGGTATCCAAAATTTTACCAACACTAGAAGTATTTCTACATAATTATTGTGAAGGGATTCTTGAACCAAGTTATATTTCTAAAAACTTTTTTTTCTTTAAAATAGACATCGTGCTCAAGAAGCTTGAGAGATTTTGAAACTCCAAAAATCAAATAGCTCTAATTTTGTCAATTTCTTATTTTTCCTTTAACAAGTATCACACTGTTGAAAATTCTTGAAAGCTTTCTACTATAATCAGCACTTGAACACTCTCAGATTATGCAGGTTAGCACTGTGGTTATGATACTTCATATTTTTCAGTGCTGTGATCATATTCAGTGCAATTGCTTCCCACAAGTAAATGAAGTGCCATGGACTATAAGATATACTGCTTATTTAAAATAAATTATCACTATAACTAATATACATATATGAATATTCTTGTAAGCAAATTTTCTAAGGATTATAAACTTCTCAGACTTCTAAAACATAAGTTCATTAAAGTTATTTGACAAAATTATCCAAAACATCACCTTATTTCCGATACCCTGATTTATCTAAAATTATAGTAGTCTTTATGAAATCAGAATTAACGTGGTTTCTCCCTATATAAGATTTATTAAGAGGCTATGAATGTAGCCTCCATTTTAGTATTAAGTTCCGACATTTATGTTATTACTAAACTACCGAAACTCTGAAATTTTTGGTATATTTTAGAACCATAGAGAAATCATTTGTAATAATGCATTTGTTGACATTTTTATATTATTAGTGGACCCAAACTTCTGAAATGCCTTAAATTCGTGTAACGTTGACATCAACATCGTTTAACTAATATAAATTTAGAATACCACAATAAGATTATATTTTATGAGAAATGCTGAAATATAGTCATTTTCTGTCTGGTGAAAACCCCAAACTAGTAATAATAAAAGATAAATAAATGGCAAAAGTAGAAAAATTTATATGCATTTACAATGTAATAAAAATGCATTTACAATGTGCAAATGCTCCTCTCACAATTTAATATAACAAGTCATTTTCTGAGAAGCGCAGGATATAGTCTCAAGAAGGGTCTGCCTTCAGTACTGCAGAGAGTAGGGAAGGGAGCAACGGAAGGGTCGATTTGCCAAATAAGCTTTTGGATGAAAAAGGAGACTTTAGTCTCACAAGTGCTAGAACATGTTGAAAAATTTGTGAAGTTGTCAAATTTGAAGAGATGTTATTAACTGGAGATTTGCTTACCTATGATTCCTTGTTATATAAAATTTATTTGCGTTGGGATACTTCCTACAACTCAAAAATTATTTATGTATTTATTGGTACAGGGTCTCACTCTGTAGCCTAGGCTGGTCCTGAACTCCCTGTGGAGCCCAGGCTGACCTTTGACTCATAGCAATACTCGTGCCTCTCCCTCCTGAGTGCTGGGCTTTCAGGCTTTCGCCACCACACCCAGCTTATGTGGTACTGGGGAATAGTACCCAGAGTCTTGAGTTTGCAATGCAGGCACTTTACAGCTGAGTTATTATTTCTCCAGAATAATAACTAAAATAATAAATAAATAAATAAATAATAATAAATAATAAATAATAAATTAGTTACCGGTTATCTTCAATAAATAGCTTTTCTCCAAAAACTGTTTTCTGTAATGAAAATATTTGTAGGAATGAAGGTGTTGGGAGAGAGAATCATAGTGATCCTCTTTTATATTAATATAAATGAGCTGAGTTTTTCAAAGTCATTGCTTTTGTAATGATTCTGTTACAGATATATAATATCTGAAAGACCTTAGTAGAGCCATTTGCACCTTATCCTATATTTTGGATATCAAAAGTTCTTAACTACAATTTGCTGAAAAAGTAGTCTACATTTATGTTGTTCATAAATTCTTTGCAGGGAATAAATGCAGATCTCATTCTCAGAAGTAGTATAGTAAACTATAAAGAAAGCTATAAGCTATATGATTTAACTTTCAAGTTAACAATTGACTGTGAGCTTTTGATATCTAAGAAAAAGAGAGCATTAAAATATTCACACTGGAACCATTCATCTAGCCCAAAAAGTCTATGTTAGATTAAAAATACTCAAATTTTCTATTGAGAGAACTGGTTCTCACTGATACGATTTGGTATAATACATGTTTACTAGCCATTGGCCACATTTATATTCTACTAAGTATGTTTTAAAATACCGGTGAATATATTTACTATACATGAGTTTTGAAAAAAAATTAAACATGGGTTAAAGTTAACAGTATAACATTTATATGTATGTTTTTGCAACATCTGTATTTGTGATTTTATTTAATCCTATTCAAAACCTCAGTGGGTAATTAGTAGTGTCTCAATTTACATATGAAGAACTTGAAGCTGATTAAGTTTATGTAAATTCCCAAAAGCTACACCACTAGCTAGTTTCTTAGAATTTGAAAGATATCCAAACTGGCCAATACTTATTTTATAGCCTTGTATATAAAAACCAAATGCTAACAATCTATTTTAACCTTATTTTACGATCGTCACTTATCATCACGCAGTAGGCACACAAATATGTGATGTAATAGTGTTTTCAGTAACCCCGTGTTCTCTGAGTTCATGTTGCATGTGTTCAGTTAGATTCCATGTACAAATTTCTTTTTCTTGGAAAAAAATTCATGGTGTTTAAAATTTCTTTATAATCCTATATTTTTACTTTGGTCATTTTGTGTAAAAACTTCTAGAGTTAATTTATAAGAAGACAGCATTTGAATACAAAAATGGGTGGTATAATTGTTTCACATAAACTCAATTAAGAACTTTCTGCCTTGAACAGTCATGTTGGTGTATTTAGAGCTCCTTGCCCTTAGCTTTTGAAATCTTAGGTTGTGTAATTCTCTGTTACGTGGGGATGGTCTCTGCATTTTAAAGATATTTATCAGAATCTTTAGTCTCAGCTGATATTAATAGCATTTTCTTTTCTCCAGTTTTGACAAATAAAATTCCCTCCTGAAAACTTCAAATCAAATGATTATTAGCAGCAAAGCACCGAGGTTTGTCACAAATCAGTTTTCTTTGTCACAGTTTCACCAAAAAGAAAGGAGAGCCGGAGATGAGAATAGTTTAATGAGATATCATTCAAATCAAAAAGAAGAATCATGGTAGTTGTTTTTAGAGCAACTTAAAAATTTTGATTCACCTTTTGATTGAAAAAGGTTTTGAATGCATGATTAAACTAATCAAAATCATACTAAAGCTCAGAAAATTTTCAAATAATTTTTTGTAGATGATAGAAGTTTGAAAAGTGGGAGACAATCATCATTTCTTTGGGGTTTTAAAATGATTATTTTTATTAAAAACGCAATAGGTTGTTTGTATATCACTGAAGTTTCCCTCACTTTGTCCTACTGTGGGTTAGATTTTATGCTTGGCCCAAGAAATTATTTTTCACCAGATTAAATATCATGGAATTAAAAAGAAAATACGTAAATATAAAATGCCCCGAAGCAAAAAATTAATTTTCAACACAGATGGGTTTCAGGAGGTTTAATGCCAAAGATTTAAAATCTTGTGCCAGAGGAGACTTTGTTTGCAACTGAAAGAAAATGTCTCCTGTATTAACCTTACAGAATGATGAGTTTCATTCCCAAAATAGCTATTTGAAGGGTCATTGAAAGTGAAGCAAAAACACTAAATAGCCAATTCCTTTTGGCCCCAAAACTATCATTAACTCAATTTGTTCTGCATTCCCCTCCCAAATTGAAAGAAGGAGTGGCAGGTAGGAAGGTGGGTAAAAGGCTTTATGATGCAATTTCGCCCAAAATAGAAATTAACCACAAAAGGATTATTCTGAAGTTTTTAAATCAGTGAGGACCTTATATGAAAGCAATGAGTGTTGAGTCCAAACAAGGAGAAGCTTGACTCCCATTCCATGTGGTGAATTGATACCAATAACATCCTCCACATCTAGCCAAGAAAATCTTTTGATTGTCATCCAGTGATGCATTTTCTCACAGCTTTCTTTTATGAATAAGTAAGAATTACAGTTTATGGACGCATCACCTTAACTATAAATAGTGGATTCAGTCATTGCTTCCAAAAACGGATAGTCTATATTACCTAAAAAGGGTAGAGACACAGAAAAGCAGAGAGAAATGCATAGCTCTAATTTCCCCCAAGCATAAAATATATATCAAATTAATATGTAAATAAACATAGAGAAACTGCGTGAGTTAGAACACTGACTTAAATTCATAAAAGAAAGTTGCACACATCTTCAATCTGATAAAAACCTTTTAATGAGTGAATCTTGACGTTTCAAAAAGTTCCATTTGTTTAAAATGTTTTAAAATGCAGAGATGGGTGATGTGAAAAACATCATTTTTAGAGCCACCACACAATCCAAAATTTCTGCCATGTTCTATTATCCTTAAAAATTCAGGAATTTGAAGTTTTGTAAGTAGGATATTATTCTTGAATGATGTAGTAGTTTAGATCAAAAATGTTACTACATGCCTTGTGTAATTGGGAGATGATTAAATCATGGGAGCACTATGGTCACCAGTGGGTTCGCCTATCAATAAGTTCAGAGTATCATGTGCTCCTAGACCACCAGAATTGGCTGGAGTGTGGGTCACCGGAAATGTGACATGGAATGATATATCTTTGCCTCCTGCTTCTCCTTCCCTTGTATCTCTCTGCTTCCGGGCTTAGGTTGAGAAGCTGTCTTCGTGCACTTCCAGCAGGTAATCTCTACCTTGAAACCAGCCAACAATAGACTGAATCCACTGGAAAATATGAGTCAAATAAATCTATCCTTAAAGTTGTAGATATCTAGTATTCTATCCCAACAATAGCAAAATGACTGGGGCTGGCCTAGCAAGTGCTAAGTCAAGCATTAAGTACCCGAGTTCAATTCCCCAGTACCACATAATCTGGGTGAGGTGGCACATGCCTCAAATTCCAGCATTCAGGAGACTGAGACAGAAGGATTGCCCCGAGTCTAAAGCCAGCCTGGGCTCCTTAGTGAGTTCAGGACCAGCCAGGGCTACAGAGAGACCCTGTCTCAAAAAAAAAAAAAAAAAAAAAAAGCAAAACGACTAATACAGAAAATTGTTAACAGTGAAGGGGGGTTCATTCCTTGGACTACGCCTAGCTAGGAGATTTAAAAACATGTGTGATGGGTTTGTCAGAGGAGTCTGGAAATGTTTAGTGATATAAGTTAGAGAAGCCCTAGAATGCTGCAAATAGTTCGATGGTCACTGCTGGTCAGATATCACAAGATTACAAACCTGTTTGGAATGCAGACTTTTGGAGTTTTATGTAGGGGGAGGACTGTGTTGGACTCTGGACTAAGGCCATATATGTTTCATTTTCATAAAGAATTTATCTATTTTTTTCACATCCCAAGACTTTATATTCAGCTGAATTTAAAAGTGGTGAAATAACGGATCTGGTAGAAGAAATTTTGGGGCAGCCCAACCGTTAGGCTGTGACGTGAATGCTGCTAGCTGATTGTAACCATATCTACAGTGAGAATCATGAGCAAAAGCAAAACCTAATAATTTAAATATTGGCTGGAAAGGAAGCATTTGTATTGTTGCATCCGAACAGACTGTGGTTTCCATTAAGATTTGCATAAAAAGAAGCCACCTACCTTGCATCAGGACAATAGGAAAGTTGTCTAGAAGACATTTGAGGAAATGGCCAGACCCCACTTATCACAGGCTTCAGGGTATAAAACGTTAAGCTCCTCTGTAAGACTTTGCCCTAAGTGCCCCATATAGCACTTCCATTCAGAGGCCCACCTGGGAAAGTGTTTCCTTCAGTTCAGCCATGCAGCCAATCAGAAGCTGCCAAAGTCATAGACCATAGAGACCTGCTCCTGCTTGAGCGAACATCAGACTTTGGTGTCATCCACATTCTACTGGTTTTCTAAGTACACAGAATTCAGTTGTTATGGGATCATGGAGGTTTCCACCAAAAATTCAGAAGAAGGCCTTGGAGATCAGGCAAAAACTTATGAAAGGATCACATCCCTGCCATGAGATCCTGAGAGGATGATGCTTAATGATGTGAGAATGTAGCCAAAGGAACAGTGGAGATCACAGAAAGTTAGAAACGACAGAAAAGTGGAACATCTGCTAAAGAGAGCATGTCTCACGGACAGTGAATAGAGCCAGTTGAAGAAAAGAGAGGGAGAAGGAGAGACTCTGTGGGCTTCAACTTACAAAGCCTTCGAGGTAAGGCTGCCGAATTCCATTGCAGCTCACATCTCACCACAACTAACCCTGGTTCCTAAATTTGAGCCCTATATTTTAGTATTTGGTTTGCTAGTTTTCAGTCTCGCACTTGTCTGATTTCTTTCTATTTCAGTGCTTCTTGTCTTGAAATAAAAATATTTATTCTGTGCCATTGTACTTTAGAAAGATTTAACTTTCTATTTCTATGGGGCCTTTGAGTTAAGAATTTGCCTTGAGTATCAGAGGGGACTTTGACTTTTTAGCATGCTGGAACTGTTAAGAACTTTGTCAACTCTTAGAGATGGACTAAATGTATTTTACATAAAGAGATTCACATAAACTTTTTTATGAGACAGGGTCTTGTTCTGGAGTCCGGGCTGCTCCTGAGCTCACTGTGTATCTCAGGATAGCCTTGAAGTCACATCAGTCCCTTGCCACAGCTTTCTGAGTGCTAAGATTACAAAAGTGAACCACCACACCTGGTTTACATGGTACAGGGGAATCAAAGTCAAGGCCTTGTGCTTACTAGGCAAGCACTCATACTTACCCACTGTGCTTATACACCAAGCCCTAATATAAGTCTTTTGAAGTCCAGGAGTAGAATGTTAAGGTTTATATTTAAAATATTCCCCCAAAGTCTCATGTTTGAAGATAATTGCATCATGAGAGCACTGAACTCAACAGTGTATGTACCAGTGATGAGTCCACTAGTTTATATGCTATTAGGAAGTGGCATTTGGTTGAAAAGGTAAAGGTAAGACATGTGGGATGTGACCTGGAAGCGTATACACTTGTCTCCAGCAGCTCTCTTCCACCTCACGCTCTGCTTCCTGCATCTTTCCTCTGCCATCCCTTCCAACATGCCGTTTCTGCCTTGGAGTCAGCCAACACGGACTGAATCCACTGGAGATTCTTAGTCAAATAATCCTGCTCTCCCTTGAATTGTGCCTGCCAGGTATTTTTGTACCAGAAATGGGAAATTGTATAATACAATTGCAAATCCTAAGGTAAGCCTCTCTATAAATGTTATTCTATAATTTAATTTGAAGTTGAATTTATACAGGCAAATTTCAAGGCAGTTATTTATTTATGATTGTGTCACTGCAACAATATGGCTAATCCAGGACATTAACTTGTATGTAGGAATATATAAGAGCTGAGGCTGTGGCTGGTTTTGTGGACCTGCAATCTCAGCACTGTGGAAGGCTGAGGCAGGACAGAAGGTTTGACACCGCCCCACCCCCAGGCTACTTAGCAATTTAGCAAGTCCCTGTCTGAAATAAACAATAAGAATGGGCTGAGGATGGAGCTCAGTGCTCATGCCCTGAGTTCAATCCAGATTACCATAAAAAAAGAGAAAAGAGTTGTTGATGGCTGAACTCAGGGCCCAAAGTGTACATGTAAGATGTTATTCTGATGTGTGTGGAGTTTTTGGTGGTTACTGGAATAATAATACATTTTACAGTAGAAATGATCCTCACATGCTTAATCCACTTCATTTGTATTCTAAGTCAAGGTATATTATTTTTTACAGCCCAGTTCCAAATCATTGATCTAATGATAATGATACTTAGCCATGACTGCCATCAGGGACAGGACAAAGGAAGGAGAAAAACTACTAACATGCCCATACCCAGCCCAGCAGTAGACCAGTCTCTCACATAGCGCTCAGGACCACCAACATAACCATTTCCCAACTTTTTGCTACTTGACTCCGGCCCATGCAGCACTGGTGGTCCTTGAAATAATTTCCCTCCTCATTCTCACAACACAGAAACTCATCAAGGTCACCTTCCCTTCCATAGCAGAAAAGACACCCTCAACCCCGACACTGTGGCTGCTACTTTTCTGAGAGCAGCTCTTCCGTCTATTCTGTCAGTAAATCTTGCTTGGTCTGAGTCTTAGTCTCCCATGAATTATGCTCTGAACTCAAGATCTGACATTTTGGTGCCATGACTCAGAAGAGTGAGAAGAGGGCCTTTTGACACCCTAGAAGCAATGGGCAAAGGCAGCTTGTCCCAGGCTAACTCGAAAATCCTGAGAGTCCTCTTTCTCCTCCCATAAACAGTCAGAGCCAAAGAGACAAATTCGCCTGCTGCATGACCAAATGGAAGGTTGAAATTCTTTGCTCATATGACTTAGAGGCCCTCTGCAGCTTAATTGCTGGGACACCTATGTCAAGAGGGGTCTCCTCTGGTCTCTCTGGAGTTTATTGAGCCTAGACATTGACCCTAATCCTCCCTCTGGAACTCTGAGCTGCATTATCTGGATTCTGTCCAGCCAGTTCATAGATGGGTCCCACTTTCCTCCCTGCGTCAGCTTTCACATACAACACTAGCCACTGATTTTTGACTCTGCTCCAATAAGGCTGAGTGAGTGAGCCCCCGTCTACTTCCCTTCTCAGTTCATACCTCACCCTCCTTTAGTGTTCTTGTTGCAAGAAGACCTCACTCAAAAACCGCGGTACCAGGTCCTGGTCTCGCCCCATGACCATTCTCCCCTGAATGGTCCCTGAGAGTCATTGCGAGTGTTAATGAAGCTCTCTGGCTGACTCTCATCGCTGCCGACCTTGGAGTATAGAAAAGAGGGATGCCTCTCTCGCTTTCCCAGGTTTCTACATTCCTTCCCTTACTGGTGGCCTCCCCTTACCATGGGAGCGAAATCTTCCAAAATTCTCCCCAATACCTCCTTAGGTGTCCTTTAAACAACCTAAAGACTCTCCAATTCACTCTAGGTCTTAAGCCCAAACAAACAATATTCACATCATGCGTCATTTGGCCCCAGTATTCACTGTACAATCAGATTTACTGGCCCGAATTGAGGACATTTGACTCTAATGCCGTATGTAACCTACATAATTTTGTTTTCACACCAGTACATGGAAAGAAGCTCCCTGTGTCCAAGCGTTCCCGATCTCGTTCACTACTTCTTTGTTCCTCCTCTGAGCCCTCTCAAATCCTCTTTGCCTCCTCTCTTCTTCATCTTCCAGATCCAAAACAAAATCCTCGTCCATTTCCAATACTTTAAACCCTGCAGATGAGCCCGAGCCCTACAGATCTCCTCCACAGCCTGAGGCCTCTACACTTCCTCAACTCCCTCCCAGTCTCCTGTCCAGGCCTCTGCCCCCTCTGCCTAGCCCACCTCACCTGTGCTGTCACCTACACATGGAACTGCCTCCCGCTCCCTTCTATCCCCTTCATGAGGTGGCTGGGGCTGAGGGTAGTGTCCACATACATGACCCTTCTCCCTCACTGACCTATCTTGCATTTAAAAAAGGCTACATTCCCCCTCTTCCCAGAGGATGAGCAGAAAATCTGCACTGCCACACAGACACATGCGCTTGACGTTCACCACACAAACCCCACCTACCCTCTTCAAGTGACAATGGTTACCCTGGAGAAACCTAACTTGGACTCTCAGGTCAATGAGTGTGTCTTCCAGGATCAGATGGTTGTTTGGGGCCTTTTGGAGAGAGACTTTATGCGCTCATCCCCCCAAAAGTTGAAGACAATGCTAGTATGTTGTTTGTTGTGTTGCAGCAAAGAGCTACATATATATTGGAGGAGGGGGATAGGAGCTAATTTGCAGGACGCAAGGTCCTATGACAGGGCTTGTCCAAAGAAATGGGGGCTCCGCAAAGCCTTGAGAGAGAATTGTTCCGATAAGTTATTGTGAAGTGTGAATGGGATGATAACATGTAAAGTGTTTTTGAGAAAGAAAAGACAAGAAATTGTACCGGTTGAAAACCACAGGGTATATCAGGGTGAAAACAACTTTGATTATGCAGAATTCTTTGACTAGACTAGGAGACCCATTGAGATTTTTGGAAGGGAGGATGGGCATGTTGAGTGGGGAGTGAGCAGGGCATAAGAGTCCCTTTTCCAATAGCTCACAAGGCCTCCAAATCGCTCCTCTCTCCCAACTGGGACCCCGTGTAAACTATCCATGCCAGACCCCCGGTTTTCCAGTCACCTCCCAAGCCTTCGACCCTCCTTCTGCTTCTCCTTTATTTCGATCGCCGTCCCCCCAAACCCCAGTGCATGTCCTACTGACTGTTCTTCCTATACAAATGCCCTGTCTTGAACACCACCCAATGCCACTGGAGTCTGTTCACATGGACTCCTCTTGCCCAAATTGATGTCCTTCTCATATCAGAGCTTCTACCTGTCCCTGTCAAAATGGTTAGAGGACCCAAAAGCACAATGCAAGTCATTCCTCTCCTGGTCTCGCTATGATTTGCCAAAGGACTAGGCACTGCAGTAAATAGAATCTCCTACTCTGCAGTTGGGTCAACTGCTCAATGGTCTCCTAGCCCTCCAGCACCAGTTTGACTCCCTGGCTGAGGTGGTTCTCCAAACCAGACATGCGCTGGATTTAATAACAACATGGAAGGGAAGTATCTGCATCTTTCTAGGGAAAAAGTGCTGCTTTCATACCAAGGAGTGTGGCCTAGTCAGGGACATGGCCAAACAACTCAAAGACAGGGTTACACAAAAAACACAACTAGCTTCCTCCTCCTGGGGGTATTGGCTGGATTACTGGGGCTTAAAAGCCTGGCACTCATCATAAGCTTTCTTATTCTTCCTATAGTCAGCCCCAGCCTAGCACAACGCTTTCAAGATTTTCTCCAACACCAGATCAGGGCCATCACCAACCACGTGGTAAAGCAACTTTTCCTGGGCCCCTCCAACTCCTACCAGCAGCTGACAACCACCTCTAATGATGCTGGTCAGTGGTCCACTGGACCTTCTTTAAAACCCTTGTTGCATCAAACCCTTTACAATGATGCCCTTGATCGATAGGAAGCAGGAAGGAGAATAAGAAGGAGATCATCAGGCCCCATCACCATCATAATAAAGATGCGGGAGTGTCGGGATTGCTATCAGACATCGGACAAAGAAAGGAGAAGAACTACTAACATGTCCACACCCAGCCTAGCAGTAGACCAATCTCCCACATAGCACACAGGACCACCAAGATAACCATTTCCCATCCTTTGCTACGTGACTCAGGCCCACACAACACTGGTGATCCTTGAGATAACCACCCTCCCAACTCTTGTAACACAGAAACTCCTCAAGGCCACCTGACACAGAAGCTCATCAATGTCACTTCCCCTTCCAGAAGAGAAAGACACCCTCTCCCCAGATGCCGTGGCTGTTGCTTTTCTGAGAGCAGCTCGACTGTGTATTCTGTCGATATAACACGCTTCGACTGACACCTAGTCTCCTGTGAATCACTATGCTTCAAACTCGAGATCTGACAGTTATGTACATAATTACTTATAAAATTAGGTAATGAAGTACTGGATGTTATGACAAGACATGTTTGTTTATTTAAGTGGAAATTATTGAAAATGTAGAAAAGACCTTCAGTAAAACCTTTGGCAAACTCAAACAAAAAAGATTACCTTATACATATATACTCAAAGGACATTTCTCTAGATAGAAAACCACCGTACAAATAAATGACAGGGAGCCCAAGTCATATGAAGCTATTAAATTATAAAATATATTTCCTATCATAAAAAGGACATTAAAGTGTTGTACAAAATAATTACATTGTGAATAAAAATGGTTTTAAATTGATACATGTACCTCATACAATATCCAAAGGATATAATCATAAAAATGTACATTTAAAGTGACTTAAGACATTGAATATAACATAATTAATATTAATCTGAATGTTTTAACTCCACAAATGATTTTTACTTATTTTACAATATTTTTGTTTAAAACACATATAATAAAGTCTGTGCTGTCCATTGTGGTAGCTATGACTCAAATGTGGCTACTGATAATTACAATTAACCCAAACAATAACATTATCTGTCATTTAGATTCTCTATCATGCCAGCCACATTTTAGGTGCCCAATAGCCAATTTTCAGAGGAAAGCCACTTCTAAAAAATGACCAGTCTTATCTGATTACACGACACTTACATCAATCCTCCTTATTAGGACCAAGAAATGTTAAATTAAGACTTTTCTACTTTATTCGTAGTTGAAAATAGTTTTCCTAATTTCAATGATCAGCTATCCACCAAACACATGACAAGGATAAATATTACAAAGAGAAGATTATTATGTATAATTTTTGTGATTGCCCTATCACTATTGTCATTATCTACTCAGATTTAATTTCATTTGCAAACCTAAGAGTGATGAAAAAGTGGCAGTGAGGGTTCTTCACGGAAAGAAGAGATAGCATCGAATTTGGACATATATATCTACATATCTAGTCGCCTACATTTTATATGTAAACATATAAATTATATATACATATATATTGATGTCCACATGTCTACAGGTATAAGATACATGGATAGACACATAGAAATGAATATCCATAGGTATACATACATACCCATAGATATCAATACATATCTATATATGTTTATAGATATATCTGTAGCCTATTTTTAGATGTCAAATATCCAATTCTGAAGTTGTGAAGGAGAATTTCTTTCTCTCTGTGAAACTTCACTTTGGGATTTGAAGGCCTGCAACTGATGGGATGATGGCCCCATCCATTATTAAGGGTAATACTTATTTAAAATAAATATATTGCAGATGTTGACCACAATTGCAAAATACCTTCAAAGCAATGTTTAGATTAGTGTTTTATTAAATTGCTGGGTCTCCCCAAGTATTAGAGATACATAAAATTGACATCACACTTGCTAGTGAGGTAACCATAACCTGAGTTTTTAGAAATGAGACCAGAGTGACAGGGAGACCTCTTTCCATGAAGAAATGCATCCAGACATCTCTAATATTTCTATCACCATCTCGAAAAATGGGTGAAAGCTTAAATCACCTCTATTATAATAGTTATCTAGGCAAGAGGTTTTTCATCAAAGTGATTAGAGAGTTAAACTGTAAGGACCTCCTTTCTCTGCACCACTGTACTGGCAAATTGTTTGTAGTCGTCTGCCTTTATCCTAGGACTGTTTCCAGAAGAGTGATAAGTTTTGATTTATTATCCTTTGTCAGAACTCAGTGAAAATAATGCTGCACACCTGAGCCCTGCCCTCTCTCCACCCAGTCACCCAGTCGGACGCTTTATTGCTATTGTCATTGACCTCCTTTTTTTGTGTCCTTCCCCCCCCACATTGTTTTAACATCAGTTTATTTTAAAATTGGAAAAGCTTATTTATAGACACAGTTAATGAATCATTTAAAATTTTTTTTCAAAATAAACATTTTATATTAAAGACAATGATTTTACACACTATACCTATTCCAAATAAGATAAAATATTGGAGAAATGTCGAGGTAGCAATCCATGCTAAATATGGGCTTATCTTAGAGCTTAAGTATAAATAGTCTATATTTCATGTTGGCATTCACTTAACATGTTTTTTTTTTTTTTTTTGCTTGTAAAATGGAGCAAGTACGAAGCTAAAGATTCTTGCACATTTTAGTCTCAGACCAAAAGTACATACACCTTTCCCCAAATGACTCCTTTGTTTGTATGCCTCTGATCTCAAATGCGAGAATCTTGAAGAATGTATTTTGTGATAAGATCCTATGGCATCATGGAGAAAAATACATTTACAGGATTCTAGGTTACAAGTTTTGAAAATTCCAAATAAGAATGTTCAAATTTACAACTTGGCAGAGCAGTTGCAATATAAGATAAAAGATGTGTGATGAATAAATACAAGGTTGTAATCACTCACTGAGAAGGGCCTTGCTGACATCATAAAACATGGAAGCACAGCTTGAACAGCTTCTGTGTGTTGGGAGACTCCCAAGAGTGATTTGTAGCCTCTTGCTTTATCCCTATTGTTACACGTGATATAAAGGATATGTTTTTTAGCCTTTCCAGTAGCCTCTGATGAAAAGTGCATTTTTTATCATGGTTAGGTAAACATTTCCAAGAAAATTCAGCCTGAAACTTTCTTATCATGAACTGATGGTGTTTGTTTAAATAGCAAATAACTTCTTTTTGTCAAGGTCTGTGCTACATGCTGGAGAGTGGAGTCCTGCCTTTAATGAGCTTACAGTGACTCCAGGACAGCTGTGATTAAATTGTATTCAGGTTTCACCTAGAAGAAATTTACAGCAGCCATTTAATATGATCCCTCCATAATCACAGCTAAAAGATTCTCCATAAATTTTATACGAACTTTTATTTTGAATACTTTCATATTTATAGAAAAAGTTGAAAGATACTATAGAAGTGACAACTAAACTCATATGTCAACGTGATTGAACTATGGGGGCCTAGACATTTTGTCAAACATCATTCCAGATGTACCAGCAAAGATTTTTCTAAGTGACATAAAGCTTTAAATGAGTGGGCTGAGCAATGTAAATTGCCCTCTCTGGTGTGGGAGGGCTGCATGCAACCAGTTGAAGGCTTGAATAGAACAAATGTCTGATCAGAAAGAGTTTTCTTGCTGGTGGATTTGCATTGAGTTAAGGTGCATTTTTGTTTTTTGTCTTTGGATTCTTATTGGAACACATCATTAGTGTTCTTGGGTATCCAGCTTGCCAATTGAACATCTGGAACCTCTCAGTCTCCTCTCATATTTATGTTCTATTTATTTGGAGAAATACTGGTTCTATTTCTCTGGATAACTCTGACCAATACAAGAGTGTTCCTACTTCTCCTGTACAATTTCACCCAGTCTAATTTCCCCATGATACCATCATCTTCATTACTATGATGCATTCGTGAAAAATAGGAAATATTTGCACATTTTTGTTAACTAAACTGAATATTTAGATTTTTATCAGTTTTTCTTCTACATAATTTTTCTGCTCCAGGTTCTATTTGAAACATCACATTGCATTTACTTGCCACTATAGTTTAGATGATGATGTGCTCCCAAGATTCATTTTGAAACCGAATCTTCAATACATCAGTGTTGAGAATTGTGGCTTCTTAGATGTGATTAAATCATGAAAGCTCTGCTCTCAGGTCTGGTATTAGCACCTGAAAGGGTTTAAGGTTGAAGTGTGACCTTCCTGCCTTTCTGTCTCTTCTCCTTTGTAAGGACACAGCATTCCTCTCCCACAGAATATGCAGTAATAAGGGACCATTTTCGGAACAGAGAACATTTCTTACCAGCTCTTGGGCGGCCATAATCTCACTTCTCAACCTCCAGAACTTTTGAGGTCAAAAACATCCAAAACACACCTAAAATACGAGTGCATGGATATTAATATACTGAACCAATATTTTATTTTTTCCCATTTTATTGATATGTATAAGCACAAAATTTAAGGTTTACAATGAAGTTGAGCATTTTGTGCACATACATACATATCTTCTCAAGGTGACAAGGACTTTCCCACTCTCCTTTTGTCCCTCCCCCTACCCTCCCCTCCCGTC
>PVKB01007013.1:0-45958 GCA_004027205.1 Ctenodactylus gundi | reverse complement strand
GGGGGGGGGGGGGGGGGGGGGGGGGGTCTCCGTCACCTAGGATATGCATGGATTTGCTATTTTGTGCTACTGATTTTATGACTTGGTGATTTAGTGAAACCCTTGCTCAAAATTAAAATAAATAACTTAAAAGAGAAAAGAGCAGGGATATAGCTCAGCGCAAAGACCCTGGCTTTGCTCCCCAGTAATGGGAGAGGCAGGAGAGGGAGCTAGGTGGTAAGGTGGGGGGGGGGGGGGCAGAGATTAAGGTATAGGAAATGGTTTAGAGAAGTAGTTTTCTCATTCTCACTTAAGCATAAAAATGGCCACCATTTATTGGCATTTAAGCTATACCAGGCACTGTGTTGGTCACACTTCAGACATTCAGGTTGGGCTTGAACTCACACAATCCTCCTGCCTCAGCCCCCTGAGTGCTGGGGTTACAAGCCCAGCTTATGTGGTGCTAGGGAATTGATTCCTTAGTGCTTGACATAATGCTTGCTCGGCAGGCGCTTTAACCTCTGAGCCATTCCTCCAGCCACTAGTTTTAATTTTACAAAGACAATAGATGTTTTCTCTCCAAGATCTTAAATGATAGTTTATTGAGTTTTGTTTCTTAGACAGTGTTTTGGTATAGCAGTGTTTTCCTAACTTGCTAGAAAAATCTTTCTCCTTTTCTGCTATCAATAGTGATTATTCATCTATCTACCGACTTGCAATACTGAAGGCTGAAACCAGGGCTGTGCACTGAGCTACACCCATAACCCCTTCTCCCCCTTCCCTTCCCTTTCCTCCCCTCCTCTCCTCTCCCCTTTTTTCTTTCCCTTTTTTTCTTTTGTGAGTTGCTGAGTTGTCGAGTTGTCCACACTGGTCCTTAAACTTGCAGTCCTCCTGCCTCACCCTCCCAGAGAACTGGAATTATATGTGCCACCATACCCTGATTCCAGTGGTGACTTAATTTAATTTTTTTTTTTATTTTTAGGGATCAGCTATTTCAGTCTAGTGTTTTAAAATCACAGGATGACTTAATTGTTGATTCTTCATGGATTAACTGTAAAATTACGTAGACTATGAAATGTATATAGTGAAAAAATTCAAACCACAAACCATCAGCAAGAAACTTCCAAAAGAGCATTAAGATAGCTAACTTCTTTCCTGGTATCATTTTTGTAGTTTATTTAAATAAAGTACACAATCCACCATTATTCTTGATATATTGGTTAATTATGTTTTTTATGCAATCACAGTGCTTACTGTGGAAGGTTTTTTTAAAAAAGAAAACTAGCTTTTCTTAAATACAAGACTTAGCAGTGTACAGAATGCCTATGTGCATATATTTTTCTCACATAATGCCTTTATGAACAGTAGCATTGTTTTATGTGTGTTTCTGTTCTTTGAATAAAGCGTGATTTTCTTCTCATCTAAGCATTGTGTGTAGCAAGAGACAATTTGAATGCCAAAGTGATGTATAATTAGGTCTATTCATTGTCTTGCCACATGCTAAGTAGATGTTAAGGGTTTATCGCTGCTGTAAAAGTCACTGGGATATTTAAGTTTATTTTATGAAAATGTGTTTTAAAATTTCCGGTTCTCTTTTTGTCAGATAGTGACAAATTCCTATTAAGAATTCATAGTTCTGCCAAAGACTCTTGCAGATCTATTTCTAATTCCTTTGGGATCTTCCTGTTTTATGTATTTTTAAATCTTACAGCACCTGGGGCTCACTTTCTTGATATGCGGTTGAAAAGCTCTAATTTTATAAGTTATTAAAACTGAATAGTTTAAAAAAATCACATTTCTGCCAGTTTTTTTCCCACCTAATACTTTCTGAAGACCTGGGAAAGAAATCAATAAAATGTAAATAGGAGCCTTCTGAAGAGTGTACAACGTGTCCATACTTCATTATTGGTGGGTCCTGTGTCAGAGTACAGAATGTGGTTTGATTGTCCCAGAGAGGGAAATTGTGACAGGAAAGCCAGTATGTTTCTAAATTGTGTTTTGTTTTGTTTTTCTCACATTCAAGAGGCAATACCCCAGCTCTGCCTCAGTGGATTAGTCTCTTTCTCATTGTCTTATGAGTACATGACCGTACATGTATGATTCTGAGGACATCCAGCTAACTGTTACGTGGTCGTTCACACTTACCGTAGACCTTGAGGTAAATGCTAGGGCCATGAGCTGCCTTAGGCTCCCATGCTTAGTGCTGTGAAGCCGGTGTGAGTCTGTGACCACGGAGTTATTGGTGGGAAGCACAGTCGAGGTCTTGGGCTTTTTTTTTTTTTTTTTATGAAAACAGGACCAACTGATTCTATAGTTTGCTCTCTAACTTAGGTGGAATCTCAGACTGTTTGGAAAAAGGAACAGTTTAGATCTTTTCATCTTTTTCTTCTTGGTTCTCAGTTTAGTTTTCATACCATCAAGTGGTCGTTGGAGCTGTAGACTCTGTTTTAACTCACTGGATTTTCCCTTCCGCTCTTCTGCCTTGCTGGCTTGGTCTCCATTAAATGCACCCCTGATCCCCCCTACTGCCACCTCTGTATCCTCTGGCAGACTTAGTGGCCTTGCCCTGCGCATTTGCCCTAGGCAGGGTCGTCTTAGCGTGTTCCCATTCCCAGCCTTTGGACCCCATGTCCGACCCTAGAGCCCTGTGTTCTTGATCTGCCCTGCAAGCTCTGCTAGATTGTTTCTTCTGCCATCTTCACCTGTGGCTGAAGACTCCATTAAATGTCATGCCACTCATATCTTCATCAGCCATAAATCCCCCTACTTATAACTCGCCGCAAACTTCATCATTATCATTATAAGAAAAAAAAAAAAATAGGAGCGTGTCGTCACACTACCACCATACTTACAGGAGTGAGTTCTGGCTTGCTTTTGCTCAGCACTCTCTTTTGTGAATGATCCTCACTTTGCACTCACCTCTCCTGCCTTGCGGCTCTGTGTCCCATTCTTCTGAGAGGCTCAACTTCCTGCTGATCCCAAGTATCCAACCTCCTTGTGCCTGAACCTCATGTTCACTCTTCCTGTCACGTGTGATCAGCTACCCAGGATCTGTGGCCCTCATGCCCACACACTGGCTGTGTCCTTGCTTACTTCCCCCAGCTTCCAAATGGGGCATTTCATTTCACGTGTCAGCTAGGGAAAGGACGGGGCAGGAACATAGACAGAGAGACACACACGGCTTAGCTAGCATATGTGCCCAAGTAGAGCTGGAATGGTGGAATTAGCCTCCTCTGTCAGTGGCTTCCTGATCTGAGTTGGTTCCTTTCCAGTGTTCACACTTCCTGCCTCTGCTTCTCTCCCCGAGGGAAGGTAGGAAGTGAACATGAAGGAGCTGTGTGGTTGGACTTGGCATAGCAGTGCCAGATCTCTGTTTATGAAAGATGGAAAACTTCATGATCATATTTTTGTTATCTGAAACTCTGGCGTGCGATTAAAAAATACAGTGAGTGTTTAAGTTAAAATTTTTATTACAGATAGAAAACACATTGCCATCGAGCTACCTCACAATACCCCATTTCGCTTTGAACACACTTGCCCCGTTACTGTTGCCATTGTCTTAACGCGGTTCTAGATGTCCTTTTTCATGACAGCTTTCACTTGTGCTGTTGTGTCTGCCTCAGTGTCCTGAACCTATCCGAAACACTGATCTGTCATGGTCATTTTAGGAAAGAGCCAGAAGTCACATGGTACCAGATCTGGTGAATAAGGCAGATGAGGACACACTGTCTTATTTTCACAAGCTGTCTTTCTATTGAATGACATTCAGCGTTGGAATTCACTGTATTTTTGATCCTACCTTGTAAAGACCCTCAAGAAAGAACTTGTAGAATTGTTTCAAAAAGTGGCAAGAGTGTTGAGAGAAATGTATTTGAAGTACAGGACGTACTTAAGGGAGTTACTGGCAATGTCTTTTTACTCTAATAATAAAGGTTTGTAAAATGTAAACATTCACCGAACATTCTGATCATATCTCGAATAAGACCTTTGCAGCACTTTACTCAGAATGCCAAGAAAATTATTTATTTAATGGCATAGAGATAAATATGCAAAATTTTTGGTTGACTTTTTGGCATTTATGCAAAAGTTGTTTTTTAATAAATTCATTCATGTTTTTCAATATTCTGTTGTATAGTTTTATCACTATTTGAGTGAGGTCTGTTACATAATTATTATCTGTAACCTATTATATAATCTATAGAAGAGAAGAATCCTATCACTGTAGTTTGAAAGTAAATATCTTAAATAAAGGCATTTCAGTTTATTAATAATTCTAGAGGAAAAATTAAAAATACCACCAGATAGTTTGCATACTATTTCACTTGACAAATTAGTGAGAAGTGAGAATAAGAGTTTGGAATGTGAGATGGATGGGTTTTGATTGTGTGGCTTATCAGTGGTCACATTACCTTTTGGAAATCACATCCTGGCTGCCTTGCTGTCTTAGAATCTCTCTCTGTCCCAAGATCTTAGGAAAGCTTATGTTGACATAGTTAATTAAATATTGAGACCAGCAGACTCGTTTAAATAAAAGTGCAGAAATAATCATTTCCAGTCACATCAAGTTAAATGAACCAGAAGAATTAGGAGGTTAAAAACAAATCAATTATCATTTGGTGGTTCCATTTACTTTACAGGTAATGATCTTCGATTGAATTTGCAGCCCTCTGAATTTGTTGGGAAGTAGGTCACCGCAAGCCAAGAGAAATTCCAAGTCATTTAAATTAGATACTGAGCATGCTCATAGGAAGTACTCACTCTCCGAGATTGCAGAGTGTTTCAGCTTTCTTTAGTGGGAGAGCAGGGAAGAGATAACACAGGGCTCCTTCCTCATCAGAGTGTGAAGGGGAAGATAAAGGGAAGGACACTGGCTTTTCAGAGAGGCTATCTGGTAAGTTAATTATCTATTTTGCTCTGTTTTATTTATTCCTAGCAGGGCTGTGTCTTTGCTTCCGTCTGCCGCATGCTTTGTACTAAGCTGGAGCTTTAACAAGTCACTTAGCTGAAACCCGGAGGAAATTGTTTCTGCGGTCTAAGTCTGATTCTTTGGAAATAGTCCCAGTATATTTTGGGAGGGGATAGGCTTGTGAATTACTAGGATGGTACTTCTTATTTTTCACATTTTCCACAAACTCCGTTTGCTTTCTGGTGCTGAATAAGGCTGGCAGAACCTGTGCCGAGAGACTGCCAGATGTGACGGTGTGGATAGCTGAGCATTTTGATTCTTGTAATCTAATAAAATTGTGTTGTTTGCCTTCACGTTTCTGTGCCATGTCTGCTAAAGTCATAGCCAACACCTATGTAGCCTCAGAGCAGTAACGTAAGATGAACGGGTGAATTACAGGAATAGGCACATTGTTTTTAAATAGCTGGTTAAGAAATAACTTTGCTTTGCAATGAATTTGGTCATTTAAGATAATAAAAATGAGGTTGACAACACCTTGTGAAATACAAGATGTGGCAGTTATTTCATACTTATTAAGACTAGTGGTGATCTTTGTTATTAGATTAACTATGGAAGTGTTTGGGAGCAATTAATAGCTTTGCTATTTTGGGGCTCTTCTTTCTTTTTCTGAACTTGTACTATGGTGATTCCTAAGAAGATAATCTTGTTTAGACACTTGATGATTTTTTTTCCTAAATAAAAACAGTCAGGCTCAGGAGGATAAGTATTGTATGACTTCTCTTATGTGAGAAACCCAAAATAATTTATATCTTTATAATTCTACTTTTAAAATATGAATAATTTAAAGAGGAAAATAAGAGATGATAGAGAAAATCTTGTGATGTTTAAAAAAAACTCAAAATGTTTCTGTTTTACCACGAAGTTAAAGGAAATACATTTTTGTGTATTTTCCCTATTGTGCATAATATCATGTGATACTTGAAATGTATATTACTGCTTCATAATGAACATAACCTTGATTGCATATTTATAATAAGCTTGGCGGCCAGACCCTTGAATATTCTCCTGGAGATACACACTGCATCTCTATGCTTAAGATAAGCAATTTTTTTAAAGATTCAGAGAGAATGCATAAAATCATCATACATATTTCCTTGGGGAGAAATTTTGTTTGTTGGTACATGGAGTTGTCATGTAAAGGATTAGAAGCTAGAAGATGCTTTCAAGAATTCCAGAAAAATAGCGTGAAGAGGGGTCGGAAGAACAGGAAGAAAATCCGAGCAGCTCAGTACCTCCAAATGCCAGACAATGAGGGAGAGCTTTCCTGAAATATCTCCGTTTGCAAGCTGCCCCCACGGTGCCATTTCCAGGGATTGGCACACTGGAAGGAGGTGGGTGTTCACCAGGGTCTGTGCATTCATGAGGGGGTTAGCACCCAGCATTGGGACTGGGTGGCAGCCCTGGTAAGCTTGTCCCCTCTGTCTAACTGACTCACCGTGTGACCTTGGGCATCAGGTGCCCATCCATTTGTGCTTATTCTCAGCAGGATTCCCTACCGTGGTCATGGGAAGTTCATTTAAGATTTCTAATGCAGTAAAGTTATTGTACATTCTGTTAGCTGTTCTCTTTTTCAATTTAAAAGCATTTCAGATGAGCAAAACATGAAAGTCACCTGGGGTCTTTGAAGTTAATTTGCCAGAAATACATATTCTATGTAGCTTATGTAACTAAAAAAGTGATAGATTTGATTTTAACTTTTTCCTTTTGACTGAGCAATTGTGAAATTTTCACAACAAAATTGTACTTTATTTTCTCTCGCATATCTGCTCTCATTTACCTCTAATGATAGATCTTTCTGGATCTTCATTCAGTCAAATATACGTTAGCATGATAATAGATTTGTATAAATCGTCAGTAGAAGGTAGATAATCAAAGACCTGTGAAAGGCCTGGAGAAATACTGAAGGAAACACAGTAGAGGACTATGAAGTGAGAAATCTCCAAAGGCAAGGATATCGGGCTTCTAAAGATTAAGTGTATCCTTTGTTCATTTGCAAGTTATTGAGTTGACCTATTCCTTTATTTAATTGAGCATCTACCACCAAAGAACATTTCTTTCCTTAATTTTTTGGTTGGGATACTGGGGATCAAACCCAAGGCCTTCATACTGAGCTGTGTCCCTTGTCTTTATTTTTTGAGAGAGTCTTGCTAAGTCGCTGAGTTGCCCAGACTGGGTTCGAACTTGTGATCCTCCTGCCTCAGGCTCCCAGAGGGCTGGGAATACAGGCCTGTGCCACTGGCCTGCCCCCTTAATTTTCATGAAACCTCATAGCACCTGGAGATCCTAAGTAGGGCTGTGTGAAAGTGAGTCTGTGGCCCAGGAAGTTTAAAGAATAGCAAGTCACAGGGGCATATTTATAGCACAGGTCGGCCCATCACTTCCTGTTCATAACTTCACTTTGGAATTAGTTTTCTTCTGGAATATAGTTTCTTTTTAAAGAAAAATTAAATCACATGACAAACACTTGTCAAACCTTTTAATCTTTTTGCACATTGCTTTTACCTCCCATCTTGTGATCTCAGAATTATAAAGTCATGGGTTTTAAAAATGTATGGTGAAGGCCAGGCATGATGGCGCAGGCATGCAATCACAGCACTCTAGGAGGCTGAGGCAGGGAGTGTAAGTTTGAGCCCAGCCTGAACATCTTGAAACCCTGCTCAAAAAAAACATAAAAACAAAAAACAAAACAAAACAAAACAAACAAACAAAAACGCACAAAAAAATACCTAAAACTAAAAAGCACTGGAGATGTATGTCAGTGCACAGGCCTTGACTTGAATCCCCAGTACTGCCCCCCCCCCCCAAATAAAAACCAGTTAATAGGTGATAGAAGCTAAGTTGCATTTAGAAAAACACAAGTGTCCCCTAGACTAGGAGTCAAGGCCAAGACTATAGCATAAAAGTTTTAAAGTAGTGACCAAGTAAAGGCTTCTGATCATTCTCACAAGCTTTCATGCATTCTTCTAATGCTACTCCTAGATTGCTCCTGTGGAAAGGCAAGTTAATTTTAAAAACATGATTTATGGTGTAAAGGATAGTTGTTGTGTGGTAGACCCAGGTTCAAATTCAGCTCCTGCCATTTGTGAATTCAAGCAGGTATCTTCATTTCTGTATTTTTTCAACTCTAAATAGAAACATTGACATTTTCTTTTGAGATTCGTGAGAATCAAATTGTTTGTGTTTCTTTACATTCTCATCATCAGAATTCAAACCCAGGGCCTCGTGCCTAATACCTGAGCCTGAGCCAGTGCCACATCCTTACCACAAAAATTGTTTTATGCCAAGAACTTAGTGTTGTGTCAATTATCAAGCTGGTATTCAATTAATACCTGTTACCTTAATCTCCTTTCCAGTTAAATGTTGCCAATATTAAAGTTTTTTAAAAATTACCTATCATGTCTGAATTACCTCACAGAATTATATTGATATATAAATTATGGCATCTCTAAATTTTTTATAATAATATAGTGGCTTAAAGAAAAGAGCCAGAATCTATGTATATGTGACAAAATGTTGAAAGGGTCTCAATTGTTAAAGTCAGGGTTATAGAGTAATCGCAGACACACACCCATGCCTTCTGGCTGTGCTGTGTGGTAGACAAGAGTAATGAGCATCTCGACTAAAGAAATTGCTCAAATTGTTTGTATTACTGTAAAAACAATGTTAAATAAAATTACGTTTAAAGAAGTATGGATTCTTAAACTATAGGAGCCATAAGTGCTGGGTACATATTTGCCATACATGAAATGTGTATTGAATTAGCTTTTCCCCGTCACTTCTCACCAATAAATAACACTATTTAAGAGTTTGTGTTTTTCATGTCTTTGTTCTTTGGGGTGTGTGTGTGTGTGTGTGTGTGTGTGTGTGTGTGCCATTCTTTATAAACAATAACCTTTTTAAAATTAATTTATAGTGGGAAGTTAAACCCAGGGCCTTGTACAGGTGCTCTCCCACAGTTACAAGTTATGTACCTCGGCCCAACAAAATCATTTTTATAATATTGTTGTTAAAAGCCCTACAGAGTGGTGTGTGCTGATGGAATGGTGTGTGCTTGCTAATCCTAGCACTCTGGGAACCTAGAACAAGATGATTGCAAATTCCTGCCCAGCCTAGGGAACATCACAACTTAGTGTGGCCTTGTCTCAAAGGAGACAATGAGAAAGAGATGTAGCTCAGTGCAGAGACCATGGCTTCCATCCCCAGTACAGGTAACATGGGGAGAGGGGAAGGAAAATATGTTTGTCAAAGAAATACATTGAAATTATTAGGCACTGTTGTATAATATTGTAAGTGAGCTGATAATGTGAATTGGTAAGGACTCTTTTTTCTGTAAATAATTATTTGCCAACCATGGTAAAATGTTGTACCTGTTTATGCCAGGAGCTCTGAGCTCTGTTTGATGAACTCACTCAGTGTCCCCCTTACACAGCCAGATGGCTCAGCCATAAGCCATAGTGGTGCATGTGGAGAGTGGCTTAGGGACAACACATCACATAGTGCCTTAGGTCAGCGCTGGGGTACTTGGGCTTCTGTCTGGTCTGTTTCTTCTAGCATTTGCTTTTTGGCAATTTCAGGGTCAGTTGGCTGCCTTGATGTAAAAAGTGACTTATTTAACGAAGTCTTAGGTAGAAATGATTTCAGACAAGTTCATCAAAAATGTATCATCTCCTTGTGTAATCTAAACACATCTACCTTTTTATTAGTCATTAGTAGGTGGCTACTAACCCTCCCCAGGTTCTCACAGAGTTCAGCTTCGGTGAGTGGCCTGTTTGATGGCTTGTGGGTGCCGCCTCGGTTTGCCCTCTCAATGGTTGGTCCTCAGCTCCCCCTACTTGTACTTCCTGACTGAAGGATGTTCTTGTTTTGAGTGTTTCTCAGCAGTCCTTTACGAAGCACTCTTTCTTTGCACTGTCTGCATGTGTAGAAATGACATCATGGACCCCACTAATTTATATAAATAATATGTGCCAATTATTTTTAATTTTGTTTTGTTTTTGAGACAGGGTCTTTCTCAGGGCCAGATTAGAGGTGAGCATTACCTCACCCACCTAATCTCTGTGTGCTGCTGGGGAATCGAACCCTGGGCTTTGTGCATGGTAGGTACGCTCTTTAATCACTGAGTCACTCTCCCAGCCCTGTGCCAATAATTATAATTAGGTGCTCTTTTGCATTTAGCATTTCATGACTGAGATGCAGAATCATATTTGGGCATTTCTGTTTTCTTGGGCTCATTTTAGTATTTCTTCACATTACTTCTGGACTCATCCATCCTCATCTTTGCTGACAATGGTCCCACAAAATCTCTTCAGTGAGCCACGCTGTGTTGTGGGTGTGGGTTGATCTGTGTCCCCTCTAGGCTCCTATGCTGGAAGCTTGGTCCAAGGCTGGTGGGAACAGAAATGGTAACACCTTTCAGAGGTGAAGCCTTGTGACAGTAGTTGCTAGGTCATTGGGGAAAGGGGTCCCCCTCAGAAAGGGTCATTGTCATTCTTTGGGGACACTGCTTAGTTTCTGCAAGAATGAATTCTAGCTAGTCCCAGTGGCCCAGGCCTATAGTCCCAACAGTCTGGAGGCTGAAACAGGAGGATTACAAAATAAGAGCCCAGCCTGGTCACCTTAACAACTTGCCAGAACCTGTCTCTAAACAAACAAATAAACAGGATGAAAAGAAAGGTAGAGAAAAAATTGAAAGAAGTCTAGAGATGTAAGCTCAGTGTGAAGGCTGTGGCCTTGATTCCAAGTACCACAAAAAAAAGAAAGAAAAAAAGAAAGGAATAAATAAGTTCTACCAAAAGGAACAAGACTAGCCTCCGAATCTCTCAGGCTTCCCGTCTCGCCATGCAGTCTCTTCTGCACATACTGCCACTGTTGTGACACCATCCATTTGAAGGCCAATGTCAGGCCATACAGACAAGGTGCCCCATCAGCTGGCAACTTCAGCCTCCAAAACTCAGAGTTTCCTAAATCTCTTTTCTTGATATATTACTCAGCCATAGGTATTTTGTTAAAGCAATAGAAAACAGACCCATATGCCGTGTGGGTAACTTCAGTCCTGCCTAGTTCACTATAAACATTTTAAGTCTCATGTAACCTGTGTTTATTTCCTCAAGGACAGGTTAAAAGTTAAAATAATAGCAGAAGTAACAATAGCTTCCTTTTATTTCCAAATAAAAATTTTTTTCTTTTACTCATGTTAAGCTCTAATTAATTGGAACACTGAAAAGCAATCCCCGATTCTGCAGTTTCTAGCGTGGCTTCATGTCATCTGAGTATCTGTTGACATGTTATCCCACCCAGATCTGTCACAAGTTTTCGTTGGAAACTGTGCCTTAAAATAGTTTGAATTACAGTGCACCCTCATCCTTGAGAATTGTTCTGCCAAACATGTACCTTTCTCCCCTAGTTCCCATATTGATATTTAGAACTTTTCCTTCTTTAAGGATGTGTCGTTTTCTTCTCTGTTCTCCTGAATGCTGTGAGAGGTTGTAGCGTGGCCATTTCCCCGTAGTATATGAGTCATAAGCCTTCTGCTTCTTCAGTGAAACTCATCTTGCATGGAGTTGCATGGAGTTGGAAGACCTATTGTCTGCCCTGCTGGCCCACTACACTAACTTTAGAAAGTTTTTGATTTTATTTTTGAGAAATTGTTAGTTTAATATGGTTCCCGCTAGAGTTTTGTTCTAGCAATCCTGTTAAATTTGTGGTCTAATTTACCTAGCAGTTTTCCTTGCTTTAATCTACTGATGTTACTGAGTCCTCACTCATCCTGAGAAGGAAGTGTGCAAATAGGAACCAGTAAGAACCATCATGGTCTCCCATCCCTAAATGCATGGTTGCACAGGAGGAGCTGGTTACCAGCCTCTCATGCCCTGTGGGTGGAGTGGAGCGGAGTGTCAGCCTCATTTCACATCATGTGGGGGGTTCCTGAGAGTGGACAAAGGTCAACCTTCTTATTAAACTTCATGTAGAATTGGTGGTTTCTTAGTCCTGTTTATCCAAACATGAAGCACTACCCATTGATTATGCAATTTAGAAACCGTTTAATGGAAAACATATGTCTTAGTAAAATCTTTAAAATATTCTGAGATGTTTATTTCTGACATTTTTCTTTTTCAAGGATAAGGCTCAAATCTCCTTTGTAAAGATAGAAAACCACAAGGCAAGAGCACAGTGTGTGTGATCACTACTTATACCAATAGGGTACTTCTCTAGTGACTGGGTTAGCCTGGGTGATTTAAGATTAGGAATTGGAATCTTCTACCTGTCTTCTTATGTCTAGTGGACAGCTTTATGCTGTCTGGCACAAATCTTTGGGTCTCTCCCCCCACCCCAGTTTAGCTGAACTCTGATGGGATCTTCCTCTAGCCATCCTAGAAGCAATTAGAGGCTGGAAACCAGGAATCACTAATTTCACCCATCTCCGTGGTTAAGTGCAGCTTTCCATGGAAAACAAGCACATTTCTCTGCTCCCCCAATGTATTTGCTTACTAAAATTACTTCTTCTTTTGCAGTACTTGGAATCTCCCTGTCAGTTAAAGCTTGTTTAGGTTAGCCAGAAGGTTTTTTTATTGTGAAATACAAAAATGTGTTATGAGTTATAAATAATACAGAAGCTGTAAAAGAATCCAGACGCTGAGTAACTATTGCAGTGTTCAGCACTGTTCAGCCTGTTGAGCGTGCAGAGGTAGCCAAGAAGATACGACCTTTGATGTTCACAGCAGAGGTTTCAGCCTCACAGGTGTGACACAAAGGCAGAGAGAGAGAGAGAGAGAGAGAGAGAGAGAGAGAGAGAGAGAGAGAGAGAGAGAGTACATTGTATTTAAGTAGTTTGGGTACTATCATCCTTCCACCTTTCATTTCAAATTTCATTTTAAAAAACGTTAAAGCATTTGTGTGTGTCGGGGGTGGGGGGTACTGAAGATCTAATCCAAAGTCTTCGTGTTGAATTATATCTGTAGCCCATTTTTATTTTCATTTGGAGATGGGTCTCACCAAGCTTCTGAGTTGCCCTGGGTGGGCTTGAACTTGAAATTCCCCCTGCATCAGCCTTCCAGAGTGTTGGGATTACAAGCCTGGTTAAACACATTCTTATATTGACATAATATATTCATAGTTTTCCGAGAGGATGTCATTAAAATAAACCTTAGAGTCCTCTCCTACTATTGGAGCCTCTTTTAAAAACCAGCAGTTACAAAGAAATCTCAAGTTATTTAGGGAAGTTTTGAAAAATGAGTTCTCACCAATATAATGAGGTAAGAGGCACTAACTGCTACCATGAGAAGTATATATTAAAAGCTCAAAGAAGTTCTGGCTTTCAGCTTTCTGAATCAATTTCAGTTTCCAAAAGTAAAATGATAATTTAACAGTAAATTCCCAAACTTAATAATAAAATGTATTAGAAAAGTTAATATAATATAGAAAAGTTTGTTGAGGTGGGTATGAGTTACATTTGTTAATATTTTTTTCTAGAAAACTTCGGCAACAAAAGATGAAAGTCATTAGCTGGCATGGTTAAACCTGGGCTTCTCCTTCAGCCAGGTTGAAAGAGAGACAAGAACTGCCATCACTGCCAGGTGGAAGAAGCATATTGATTATTTATTCAGACAGAATTTCCTGAGCAGAATTTCTCATATGGTTTTTTTTTATTTGGGAGCACCAGGTGGTTTAGTAGACAATTTGCACCCTAAGATTCCTGCAGCAAAACAGGCTGACTTCTTGCAGCTGACTTTGAGGGAAAAAAGAAAACTGAAAGAATAACTTCGATCACATTTTAATATAGGCAGTTCTGCTGGTGAAGTGTTTTCTAAGCACAGAGCCCACAATGCCAGAGAGCATTCCTGCCAGAGGAGGGCTGGCTGGGGCCCACAACCCTGCTGGAACACGGGACCGTATGAATTGTGACTTTTTGTCTTCTGGATCATTGCTGTTGTCCAGATCTTTCGATATGCAGGGCATGCTCAAGGAAGACAGTAGTGTTTAAATTAAAAATGAATTAGTGTATAAGACACATTGCCATGAATCCTCCTGAAATACCCCTTCTTGCTTTGAACACAAAAATCCCGTGTTGCCGGGGCCATGATGGCGAGAGGAGATGGGTGTCTGCAAAGCAAGCTTGAAGAGTGTATGCCACCACTGTTGAAAGACGGGGTGGGTATGGGGTGACGTGTGTGGTAGAGGAAGGCACAACACCTCACACATGTGCTCAGTAAATGTTAGTGGTGTCTTGCTGTTGTCATCCTGCCTGCTCTGGGGGAAAGGTCGGGATTTAAATGAGAACGTGTGTATGAGGAGACACCAAGGCAGTGAATGAAGAAAGATGAAAAAGCCCAGACACCCTGGATCAGAGCTGGGGAGAATTCAGTATCTCCCAAGCCAAGAACATAAAGATTTTCAATTGCCAAGAGTAGTGTAGATAGTAGAGGGGTGAGAAGAAATAGAAGCCATTGATGGAGCAATTATGAGACTATTGACTGACCTTTAGGAAAGCAGTTTTAGTAAAGCTTGACAGGCGTGGCTGAAGGAGTTTGGCAGGAGGAGAAAGAGGAAGGGACAGTAGAAAGTGCTTTTTAGGTTTGACAGGTCTGACAGAAGATGTAGGCTGTAAGGGGCATTAAACAGATTACATTGCTTTTTCTATGGCTGCATAACAAATCACCCCCAAATGGAGTGCTTCAAAGCCAACAGACATTCCAGTGGGTCAGGAAATTGGATCTTGGTCATAGCACACGGTCTTGGAGGCCATCTGCCCCTTGCAATAAGAACAGATATCCAGAGACCACATCAGAGAACTGCAGTTCTTTCAGTTAATTAGAAAAAAACATAGTAGCTTGGCAGGTGTGGTGGTTCACATCTGTAATCTCAGGGAGGCTGAGGCAGGAAGTTCAAAGCCAGCCTGGAATATACTGAGACATTATCTCTAGGTAGTCGTACTAGATTTAATAGTTAGATGTACTTGTTTCTGGATTTTCTGTTTTATTTTAATGTACGAGTTTAACCAGAGCATGTCTGTGTGTCATATTTTGGCAATTCCTGTAATACTTGAGACATTTTCATCCTTATTATAATATCTGCCATAAGGTTTTGATATTGGTGATCTCTTAAGTTATTGACACAGTTGTTTTAGGGTACCATAAACTATGCCTCAATGAGGTAGTAACCTGCTGGGACACTTCCTGGCCTTTTCTGGCCCTGTGTCCTGCCCCTCGGGCCTTCCTACAAAGTTAGGCCATTTAGTAACCCTACAATGGCCTCTGTGTACTCCAGAGAGAGGAAAGGTCCCAGGACTGTCACGTTCGGTCAGAAGCTGAAAATGAGTCCACCTGAGGAAAATCACCTGTGCAAAAGGTGTCCTGCACCAGGTGGCATGTGTGAGTGCAGTGGGGGAGGGAATGAAAATTGCCCCCTGGAGGAACATGGGAATCGGAATCAGAAGCAGCCTCCCTGCTTCTGAGGGAGGAGTTAGCAGGAGGGTTAGCAGATACAGTTGGTAAAGCAGATACACTGAGAAATAGATTTTAGTGCAGATTGGTTTTCTGCAGGAAAAAGATGCCATCTAGGACTTTGACGGAGAGAGGAGGAGGCCAAGCATGGGTTGTGGATAACGCCTTTGTGCATGGGTAAGCCAGGAGCCATTGAACTGACAGCAGTGGTGGTTCCCATCTGTAATCTCAGGGAGGCTGAGGCAGTGGCCTTGACCTGAGCCTACAGTCTTTCTCTCTCTGCACTTCCCTTTAGATATATACATGCTACATACTAAACTAATATCAGGTACTTTTAAATTAAATTCATAGAGCATAAAATCAACTGTTTGAGAGTGTAAAGTTGATAGGCATTTAGTGGATTCCTTCACAGTGGTGTGCAATAAAGTTGATAGGCATTTAGTGGATTCCTTCACAGTGGTGTGCAAACCACTACTTCCCTCTTGTCTCAAATATTTATATCATCCCTGAAGGAAACACACCTCCCACAAAGGCAGTTGTTCCCTACTTTTAACTCCTCTCTGAGCGCCTTCACATTGAGTTGTATCCCCAGCCCTAGCCCACTGGTATTTCTTCCTGACTTCCTGTTTCCTGTTCTCAACATTGTCATCCTTCACAGGACTCAAATTAAAAATTCACACTTGTATTTTAGTTAGATACTTAACCTATCTGACTTACCTACCCATGACTAAGTTGGATGTCTCCCTTTTTCATTTTTAATTCTTCCACAGAATCTAGTTTTTTGCTTGTTAGTTTGCTTGCGTTTGTTTTTGAGACAGGTCTCACTCTGTAGCCAGACTGGTTCTAAACTCACTACATAGCTAGCCCAGGCTAGCATTGGACTTAGCAATCCCCTTGCCTCAGCCTCCTGAGTACTGTGATTATAGGCGTGCATCACCACGCCCAGCTTTGTGTGGTGCTAGGGAATCAAACCCAGGGCCTTGTGCTTATTAAGCAAGCTCTTAACCACTGTGCCATTCCTCCAGCCCCTCTAGTGTTTTTTTTTAAAGGAGAAATTTATACTCTTAAGTATTTGTTAAACAGATGACAGACAAGCAAATTGAAACCCAACCTAGGTTTATTGGGTTCCTTGATTTCGGTTTATTTCAATCCTGAACAGCAAAATATATACAGTTTTTGATTAACTTCTAAAATAAGATTTTCATTTAAAAGAAAAGGAAAAAAAAAACTTCTTGGCTAAGGAACTTGTACAAATGAAGTAGGAAACAGGACAAAATGATCATACTTCCTGTGCCAGAAACATGGGTGAAGACGTATGGCTAATTAAAATGTTAAGTCTTTGGTTTTTTAAGTCACTGCACAGCAAAGCAATGAATGGCTTTGTTTGTTTGCCTGTTTGTTTAGTTGTAAGAGAGAAAAGAGAAAGAATGCTCATTCCGCACTGAAACATAGCTTTGGCAGGTGCCTGTCCCTGCCTGGAGCTGTGGTGCAGCCATCTGATGAGTGAAGAGCCACCTTTGAGGTCAGTGACTTTCTCGGGACCTTTAAGTCAGCTTAGAGATGAAAGTAGCTCACAGGTCCCACAACTGAGGTGGCGTCTCAGTCATGAGTCTCTAGAACATATCCTGCCTGCGTGTAAAGCTCTTGACAGTGTGAATGTTCTTGCTTCTTCAGAGAAAAGTAAGAGTTTCTTAAGCAAATCAAGTGAACACACAAAGCTGCCATTTTAGAGCTGCTCTGAGGCCTGATTGTTGATGAGACTGAAACCAGTTACACAGTGGATTCTATTCCTGCACCGAAAACATACGCTACATCCTCCAGGCAGATAATACAAAGGGAGAATTGACTGTTCTTACTTGAATAATGGACATTTTGTTGATAAGTAAGGCTTTGTAGAAAACTACTTAGACTTTGTTATTTTTTTTCATCATGAAAGCCCATCTACATAGAAGTCAAAAGCTATCATTCTGAAATGGATATTCACATAAATAGAAAGTTTTTATTCTACGCTTAGTATAGAAATACTCTTTGGAAATTCTACTCAGCTGTAAGCATTGGAATAAAAGTGTAATTAAAAATTACACACTGAGAATTTATTTTTTTTCGCTATCAACATGAAATTATCTTCAAGGACTGCAAGAATTTAAATATGCCAAAGGAGATCTAAGTGTGACACACATCTCTCCCTCCTACAGGGCACAAACTAAGATTTCATGTGATCTCAAGGACCAAAGAGTGATGGTGATCACTCTTTTGTGTCATTCGGGTCTTAACTCATTTTTTAGTTATAGTTGACTGTATAACTTACTGATGGCTTAGCCCAGTCTCCTTGAGTACAAACTTCTTGTTTTTCAAACAGAACAGTTCATATATGTACATGCACATTGGTGAGCATGCAAGTTACCACCAAGTTCAGGATAGGGAGGTAGAAAGAGTTAAGAAGGGATTGAAAGAAGAACTGAAGGGCATTACAGTGTCCAAGCTTTTACCTTGTTAAAGTGTCCAACTTGTTCATTAATGACCTGAGAACTGAATACTCCTAAATCCAAGGTGCTGAATCCTATTAGTAAGCAAGTATATTTTGGTAGCTAACACCCCATAGGGAGGAAGATTCTGGTAATGTGAAGGGTTTTTTTCATTATAATTGGTCCCTTCCTGAGCAGGTGTTTGTGTATTAATTTGAGTCTTAAATCATCCAACTCTTCCAAGTACTTTTTCCAAAAGTTTGCTGTGTTGTGAAATTTTAGCCCTAAAGGAACATCACCAACATATTAATATTGAATGACTTTGCACATTTCTTGTGTTGTAAATTGGAATTATCTGAACTGTTATATTGCTATTTGTATTAACTCTCTTATCGCTGAGCCACAAACCTGAAGCCCACAACTTGAAGAAGAGGTTTAAGAGGCTGGGGGGTGTAGCTCAGCAGTGAGGCCCTGGTTTGGTTCACCAGCACCACATAAGGTCAGCATAGTGGTACGCACCTGTAACCCCAGCACTTGTAAGGCTAAGCAAGGAGGATTGCCATGAGTTGGAGGCCAGCCTGTGCTACATAGTGAGTTCAGGACTAGCCTGGACGACAGAGCAAGACCCTGCCTCAAAAAATAGATAAAAAGGTTTAATTTGGCTTATAGTTTCAGAAGGTTCTGTCCATAGACAGCTGGTGCCAAGGCCAGGGCATCATGGCAGAAGGGATAGGTGAGCAAAGGCATACAGTTCATGGCATTTGGGAAATAGCAGGCGAACAGTGCCAGACATAGGACCAGGGACCCAAAGGAGACTTCAAGCTCCATGACCCACCAGATACATCCAGAAGTGTGCTCCGCTAATCTCCAGGGCAGATTGCAACCCAGTCATATTGACAGACCCCTCCACCTGCCTCACAGTCAAATGGGGATGACTAGCGTGGGTTTAGGAGGAGTTATTGGCCCAGGATTCACAGTGGTTGTTTTCTCTCATGGAACAGAGTTTATTTCTGCTCTGTACTTCAGTTGTGATACTGGTTTCCTGTCAACATAAATGCAAGGATATCCTGAACCCATTCTAGGTTATCATTAGATGTAAGCATGTGCTTATATGAGTTGACTTCTTTTTTATTCCTTACCTGATTACTAAACATTTAACAGAAGACAAATAAGGATTTGAGAGTATCATCTTATTTTCAAATTATTTTAAATTTACTTTTTACCATAATTGCTTCTGTGGTTTTTTTGTTTTGGTTTGGTTTGGTTTGGTTTGAAAACTTTTTTCCTTTTGTATTTTTTTTATATTATTTGTTGTACTGATGATTGAACCCAAGATCTCTGTGCCACATCCCTTGCCCTCTCTTAAGTTCTTGAGACTGACCTGGAATTTAGGGTCCTCATGCCTCAGCTGGGATTACAGGCATGCAGCACCACTGCGGTTTGGTTTCTTTTTTAAGGCATGAAGATTAGGTGTGGTTAACAAAGAAATGATTTTGGAAATTTGAGTAAAAGAAAAAAGAGACTCTAGCACCACTGCGGTTTGGTTTCTTTTTTAAGGCATGAAGATTAGGTGTGGTTAACAAAGAAATGATTTTGGAAATTTGAGTAAAAGAAAAAAGAGACTCTCAGTATTTTTACTTTGTATAATCTTGGTGTTAATATGCAATTCTCATTGAATTCCTATTTTATTGACCTGAAATATTCATATTAAATGATGAAAATCAGTAATGCCCCTTTTGGTTAGACAGGTGTGCAAATTGCCCTAGTGATAGTAGTCTGTCATGCACTGCTTGGGGGCAGGTTGGTAGCTCTGTGTTCTGCTCATGAAAAGAACTTCTGCTTTGGATGTTCTCCATGAGTCAGTTGGTACCAAACTAAGGATGCAGTTGGGTTTTAGACAGGGTTGTTTGGATGTAGGCCTATTTATAAACAGATGCTGGGGAAACAGGCTACTGAAGTCAAAGGGAAGGGCAGCGTAAGACTTCTAAATATCACCAAGCAGTAGACGGTGAAGGTGGGCAGTGGGTACCACACCAGGGTTCTCCGTCAGGATTGCTTGTGTCTGAGGAAGTGTGGCCCTACAAGGACTTTTCTGTCACATTTTAATGAATCCAGGTTCCTGCTTCATAGGACATAGATATACACGAGGAGAGAATCAGGATTGAAATTCAGGATCCTGATGACTTTAAAGAATTGTATTAGTTCAGACAAAGTAGTCTAGTCATGCCCCCTGCCTCAGCTTCCCTTCTTAAAATGAGATTTGGGCAGATATTTGGGTAAAGCTCTGGACAATCAGACAAGACAGTTGTGAGAATTTCCCTAGTGATAGTAGATGTTTTCTCTTTAGTTTGCCTGTTCAGCCCATTCCTTTTTGTAAGCGTGGTGGAAACTTGGATTTCCTCCTGGGTGTGGGCTTTTATACCCCTTGCTGTGTCTAACTGAAATCTGTTGAAATAGTTGGTTTAGCTGTCACTGGCATCGTTAAGCCCTTTCCAGGTCCTTCCAGCCACTCAGCTACTTCCTTTGCTGGGCTCTGCAAATCAGGGTATGGTATAATGATCTGTTTGTGGATTGGGCTCTTCTACCTAACTTTTTTTTTTTTTTTTTTTTTTTTTTTTTTTTTTTTTTTTTTTTTTTTTTTTTTTTTTTTTTTTTTTTTTTTTTTTTTTTTTTTTTTTTTTTTTTTTTTTTTTTTTTTTTTTTTTTTTTTTTTTTTTTTTTTTTTTTTGTCTTCTGGAAATTGAGCCTGCTTCACGCTGAGCTACATTTTCAGCCCATTCTTTAGTTTTGATTTTGAGATGTTCTCACCAAGTTGTTAAATTGCCTGGCTGGCCTCAAACTTGTGATCTTCCTGCCTCAGCATCCCAGGATGCTGGGATTATAGGCCTGTGCCACTAGGCCTGGCTTCAATAAACTAATAATTCAACTTTCCCTCTGTCATCACTGTCACCTGTATCAGTGTCCAGGGGTCATGGATTTGAAACCCAGGTACACATGGGAACCTGAGCAGCCCCAGGCCCACCTCTGCTCTGTCACTGTCAGTTCAGGCTCTTAGGACCTTGGGAGGAGAGAGTTTCTTTCATCCTCCTCTTCATCCCACATTTGTTTTCCTTGGTAGGTGGGTGAGGGGCCTGAGCCTGGCAGGTAAACCAAGTACTTGCCTGCTGGTTACTCCTCAGAACCCCTCGTAAACCTTCTAAAGTCTTTGTAGTAGTTACCTTTTCATTGCTGTGGCTCAATACCCAGCATACACATATTAGGGGAGGAGCACTTTCATTTTATAGCTCCATAGATAAGCCATAACATCCCAATGTATGAGGCGTCTGGGGGCCATTCCAAATCCAAACCATCGCAGTCTTCTTCTGTCCTTTGGCAGTGGTGAGGACTGAATCCAGGTTGCTACGCTTCCAGCCTCTTTCTGTTTTTATTTTGACACAAGGTCTCACTAAGTTACTGAGTTGTCCAGTCTGGACTGGAATTTGTTCTCCTGCCTCAGCCTCCCAGAGTGCTGGGATTACAGGTGTGTGCCATCACACCCGTCTGTCTTCTAGAGTCTTTTGACAGATGTGCTGCTTTTATATGGTAGTTTTGCTCCTGGAAGCAGAATGCCTGTGCTACACGTGATCCTGCCTGCAGCAGGCCACACAAGGTCCACCATCAGGGGAGGAAGGGGAGTGAGCACACCTGAGCTAAATCTGCAAGGGTCAGAACATAAAACTTCTTAGAATGTCTTTAAGGCTGATTTATGTCTGCTCTGGGGGTGAACCAACTAGAAGCTTTATTACATAATAGAAGGTCTAATTGGTGAGGGCTGGGATGTATAAGCTTATTGCATTATGACCTCATGTTCTGGGTGTAGCTTGTTATTGTGTATGACCTTTTCGGGGGTAGAGGGCAGGGTTTCACTGTATAGCCCAGGCTAGCCTGAAACTCAACAACAGCAATCTTCCCGTCTCAGCCTCCCGCGTGCTGGGATTACAGGCGTGTACCACCATGCCCAGCTTTCATTTTATGTTCTTCAAAGAGGACTGTCCTTTAATTTTAAAATTGTGGAGGAGGGAAGAGTTGTTTTATTGGTATGCCCCAGAGTAGGGTTTCTTTCGTGTAAAAACTTGAAATTGAATATAATTAGAAACTAGCAAAACCTTGACCCAAAAAAGGGGGGAAAGATCATGAATCGCTGTGCTTCTAAAACATATGCAAAACCTCTGGGTTAGGGCAAACAGTCCCCCTGCTTTTCTGCATCTCAGGCTAGGTGGTGGAACTTTTTTTGCTCCTCAGCTTGAGGGGCCATTTTTAATCATTGTTGTAGCACTTACCTACGAAAGGAATGCTTTAGCATCGTGTAGGCTCTGTGTTAAGGTTCAGGGGTAAGGCAGCTCAGGTGGAAAGATCTGAAAAATTTTTATACCATTCACATTCTATCTAGTTCATTATGTTTTGTAAAATGGTTTGCCCATTCTGTATTAAGAACCACAGTTTTAAAATAAGGGCATGAACTGTAGAAGAAATATAGTCAACCGTTAAATGAATCAACACTTAATTAAACAGTTACACAGTAAGTACTGTTCTAATTGCTTTACATGGTTTTTCTCCTGTAATTCTCACAAAAATCCCCTGAGGATTAAAGTGTTATCTGTATTTTCCATTTAAGAAAATTGAGGCAAGGCTGGCTTAGTAGTGCAGGCCTGCAGTCCCAGCGCTCTGGGCGGCTGAGGCAGGAGGACGGGAAATTCCAGCCCAGGCTAGGCAACGTAGCAAAATCAAAAAAAATAAAAATGGGCTTGGATATAGCTCAGTGCCTGATCCCCAGAACCACACATACAAGCACAAAACGTCTCCTGAATATTTAAGTGTTATCTTTCTTTTCCACTTAAGAAAATGGAGGCAGAAATGGGCTTTGTCACGTTCCTGTGGTCAGAAAACTTTTGAGAGGGGTTGAATTTGAACCGGGATCACCTTACTCCAGAACGAATGTGCTTTTGACCACTTGGCTGACCTGACCTGCCTTCCTTGTGACTAACAGATGAAGAAAAATTTAAGTCTATTTGTAGTTAATCTAGACACTTAAAAAATAGAACAGTGTGAAAGCATGTGTTTGCTATTAGATCTGCTAAGAGAAATAACTGTCAGTATTCAGTGTGAGTGACAATTATGGGAAAAGGAAAAGCCTGACACACTGAGGTACCAGTAGAAATCATTACCGCTGTTTAAAGCACAGCGTTTTTAAATGCTAAAAACATGTATATGCTCTAACCTGCCCACTCTCCTTCTAAGAGTTAGCATCTACAGCTAGGCACAGGAAAGCACTCAGATAGCAGGAAAGTTTTTATGCATATATATTCTTTTTTCTTTTTAATTTTTGTTTTTAGCTTTAAAAAATAATTATTATAATTATTATAGCATCACATTGAAAATGAGGTAAGACATGAGTTCAGGTAACTAGTGGGCACTCACCAAACAAAAAGGTCAGGTTTAGAATATTACTCCTGACATGGGAAGCTATCCTTGCCATATTGCTACATTGGCAGGGGCCGGGGCGGGGGGAGAACTGGGTATTGTTGTTCACGCCTGTAATACTAGCACTTGATGTAGTGAGACCCTGCGTCAAAATCAAAAGTAAAAATGGGCTGTGGATGGAGCTCAGTGCAAAGGTACTGAGGGAAGGGAGGGAAAAGGGGAAAAAGTCTATTACAAAACTATGTGTAATTGGATTTCTTTTTGTTGAATGAATACATGTTTATATGTGTGGATTCTGGTATAAAAAGTTGTTCACCAAAATATTAACAGATAGAATAATTACTGTAAGTAACAGTTAAAGGATTCATTATTATAATCATTATTATCGCTTCTGCTTGTTTGTTTAAAAGCAATAAAATGTCTGGATAGTAGAGCTGCCCTGTGTTAGTTTTATGGGCACCATGGCACTGGACAAGCTACCTAGCACCTCTGTGCCTCAGTTTCTTCAGAACAGTGAAGCTGACCACAGAATTTGCCCTGTGGGGTCAGAAGGCCCAGAGGAGTCTGAAAAGTACCCAGCAGGAGCAAGGGATTCACACACCTGAGGACTATCTCCCTCTTTTGTAGCGTGTGGGAACTCAGCCAATTTGGCCTTCTTTCTACCTCCTGTTGACTGAATTTTGAAACCAGTACATACCTGCTTTGCAAACAACAACCAAAAAGTGTGGACGAGGAGTCAGTGTGCTTACATTTTTAACAGGAAATACCCCTCCCCTTTTTTGAACTGAGGTTATTTTAAACTTCTCAGCCATTGCTTTCTTAAGAAGCTCCTTGTAACCCCATATCCTGGTATTTTATTTGATACTATCTGCTGATCACAGGGAAATTGAAATCAGATTTTGCTCTGTGGCTGGGAGGAACATATAATAATCCCAGCAGTCTCCCTGGGAAGCTGTCTGTACTTGCGGCTGCAATGACATGTCCGGGTGTGACGTCAGTCTGGTGTCAGACTCCTGGAGTGGCAGCCAGCCTGGCAGCCACAGAGCCCTTTCTGAGTCTCCACCAGGCTGCTGGGGAGCAGCTCAGAGACAAAGGAGTCCGGCCCACTGTTTGTGCCGAGGTCCCTTCTGCGTGCTGTTGCATGTCTCTTCAAGAGGATGATCCTGGTGAAGGCTGGTGAGTGAGTTGTGTGACTTCTGTGTGGTCCTAGTAACTGATGCCTGCACACGCAATGCTCCTGCACTCAACCACCGATGCTGTGGAGGAATAGTGGCCCTAGTGCCAGGCATGGTGCCGGGTGGGGATGGAAAGGTTTACATACCACAAATGCTTCTCTAAGGAAAGTGTGGCATTGTAGAAATGTACGCACATTTGCTAGATTTTCAGATGACTTACACATTATAAGATGTGGGGGTTGGCAATTTCTTCCTCTTATGTCTCACGATTTTCAAGCTGCAGAAATACACTGTAGTCACAAATTGTTTCAAAGTCTAAAGATTTTTACTTTAAAAAAAATCACAGTTTGCCACTGTGGTAATGGTGCTTTGAAATACAGACTCGGTACATCTTAAGTCTATTGTTTGGTTTTTAACTTAACAGAGAGGAGGTCTCCTTCCCCACTCCTCGAGAATCAGATGAATAATTCCTCAGATGTTCCTGTGGAGAAACTCAACAGTATATAGTCTGTGCTACTTTCTTTTAAAAATGATCTCATAATTCTTTAATTCTGGGGATCATTTCAGTGATGTGAGTCAGAGCAAGAATCTTATTAATGTAAAATTTACGTACAATATGCTGGCAGGAAGTTTTATATTATAGACAGTATTTTAACATTTAAAGGAATTTTAGAAATTTTAAGAACGATACACTTTCAGAAATTGTAGAGGCTGAGAATGTTCCTTTTAAGGAAATAGTCTTTATTAACCTTAACCCTGTCGATTCGTGAATTGAGCTATATAAATGGATTTAGTCTGAAAGCGTGCAGGGAAGAAGCAGGTTATGTTGTGTGAGATTTGTTTTGGTTTGGATGTAGCTGTTTTGCTTACTTCTGTATTCCATGTGGATAGATGATATTATTGAATTTCATTCTCCTTATACCTAGAGCCTTTAAAATTTTTTAAAAATTCTTTAACATTTCTAGCATAATTGTTTTCATGAGGTTTTCGTAGCAATGTTAATTTCAAGGTCATTGAGAAGAGTTCTCAAAATTTCTTGTAAAGAATAATAACTTAATACTTTTTAAATCTAGTTGACAAAAATAATATGGAAATTCATTAAAGTATTTTCACTTCCATTTCCTGAAGCAGTTGAAGAATAAGACTTGCTGTACATATTTTCATTGGAATAATATAGTTAGGTATTTAAAGAAAGTGTTCAGAATCAACTTTGAATATTCATGTGCAAAAATATCAAATTTGAGGAACTACCTGCTTCACTCCCTGAGATTATGATGCCAAGTCCCTTATACTTCTGTATTTAGAAGTATGCAAATATCACAGGGTTTTCTCCATCTTGAGTTGCAGAACTTCCAACTTCCAAACAAGACTCTGCTCGAAGCTGTAAAGTTGAAGTTTTGTATATGAGAAATTCATGAATATTTCTGTTTCCTCTAAAAATGTATTATGAATCCACTTCAGACGCTTACCATGGTTTTAAAACAGTCTGCCTTTTAAACTGAAGCAGTAAGTCACTGTGGTAATGAGGGTTTGGAATAGTACTTTCGAACAAAGATGTGTTTGAGGCATTCTGACCTCAGAGGTCACTTGATTGCTGCTGAAGTTCAAGGGAGAAGTGACTTCCACTTTGATTCATATGAACAGGAAATTACCTCTGGCAAAAGGGAGAGTTGAGCAGAGCTACCGAGGACGACTTGCAGTGGACCTAAGAAGTCATTTTGCGTCTAAATAGTAGAAAAGACAGTCCTAGGCTGTTCTGGGTGAGCAGGGTTGCTGCAAGATGCCTTCTACCGGTCCTGTAACCTGCTTGCAAAGCCCATGGCACTGCTCTTCTTGGGAAAACTAGTCCCTGAATTCAGATGGCTCCATGAGGCCCTGAGAATCTTAACCTATCGTCACATCTTAATAGTTAGTAGTATAAATCCTCATGCTATCAGACGCTTAATCCATATTTCAGCATAGCAAACGAATTGACTAAGCAAGTTCAGTGAAAGAGTAGAGTCTCTTGGTTTTGTGCTGGAGTGGTCCCATTGTTGCTGTGATGGTCAAAACCAGTTAGCTAGCCACCTTACAGCATGCTACTAGAAGTAAAGTGTCCCCGGAGTCACACGTATCATCGCAGTGTCCTGAAGGGTCCCTGGGTTGCTGCCTAATCTTCCTTTCTGTCTCTCCATTGTAGGGAGCTGGCCCGACCTGCCATTCTTCCCTATCTCCTTGGGAGAAATTGTTCAGTGCTTAGGGCTGATGTTCTAAGGCCTAAACTGAGCTCTGAATGCTTGCTAAATGTATCACATAAAATGCACTCTACTTTGGATCTTTTCAGGGTTTAAAAAGATATATATATGGTGTCCCAAAAAGTTACTGTATGTGGGAAAAGTGAAACTCATTATATTTTGTATTTATATGTTTGGTGGCTTCTGGCATATCCTGTATTGTTTTGGGATTGAAATGATTTGAAAACTTAACAGTAAATACATTGTTTTAAAACTCATATAATGCAAGTAATGTTATAAAGGCCGTGTTACCAGCACCTAGCTCACTGAATGAATGAAAGTTCTTTCTGTACTACCATACAGGTATTTTGAAAGAAAGTAGGCCATTATTTTTTTAAAAAAATTTTCCTGTTTTGTAGGAATATCATTTAACTTATGTTCTTGACATGATTTGGTAAAACTTATGTACTATTGAAAAATAAGCATATACTTCATAATTAAGAGGAATAAAATTATTAGCCCTTTTTTTTCCTATTTGAATTGATCTGTTTCCTCTGTCAGTGTGATTTTTCTGGAAGAACCTGAGGCAAGAGGATCATGAGCTTAAGGCCAGCCTGAGGAATTTACCTAGATGTCAAAATAAAAAGTAAAAAGTTTTGGGAATATAGCTCGGTGGCAGAGCACCCATGGATTTGATCCTTATTACTGCCAAGAGAAGTTTTGTGTGCAATAAAATAATTAGATCTGCTCGAATTGTGCGATAATGTGGACGTAGGTTAAAATAGGTTCCCTGCCTACAGTGGTGTGTGTAAGACATGGCATGAAAACTCAGCCTGTTCCCAGTGCTGCTCGCTTCCTTTCCGGTGGCATAGTGAATGTCTGTTAAGTGCATATTAAATAAAATACTTCTAATTAACACTCAATGAAGAGTAGTAGAGTTGTCTGAATTAATGAAATTCTAAAATGTATTATATACATTATATATACACATACACACACATTTAAATGTCATGTTATTGCTTTTAAATGGTAACAGGAACATTTCTGAGTTGAAGGTCTAGTTAGTTTTATTTTTAAATTTCTAAGACATTTAACTACTTTGCACATTACTCTGTAGTTCTTCAGATGATATCTTTGAAGCTTTTCCTTCTTGGTTATTCTGTTATGTGGCTTTATATATGCCTTTTTCACTGTGGCTTATCAGTGTTTCTTATTCATTATATTATAGTTGTATATACAAAATATGATTTTTAAAATATAGTAAATGCTTAGAGATAAAAGGAATTATTACTGTAAAAGGCACATTGTCGTGAACTCCCCTGAATATTCCCCACTTTCCTCAAACACACTTATCGCCTTGCTCACACTTTCCACAGCAGTTCTGGAAGTCCTGTCTACTGAGTGTCTGTACCTGTGCTGTCATAGCTGACTTGATGTCCAATATTGACCTTTCATGGCCATGTTGACTTTGGGGAAGAGCCAGAAGTCATACGGTGCCAAATCCTGTGCATGAGGTAGACAAGGACACACCAGCATGTTTTTATGAACCTGCCTTTCCATCGGATGCCATTTGGCAACAGCGTTCTGTGAATTTTTGGTCACATCTCATAAAGACACTCACAAAAAGGGACTTCAGAACTGCTTCAAAAAGCAGTAAAAGATGACAAGCGTGTTGGAAGTGAGGGGGAGTGTTTTGAGGGGGACTCATAGCAACATGGCTGTTACTGTAATACATTTTTAAAATCTGAGCATTCACTGTATATTTCAGTCACCCCTTGGAAGTCATTTAACAATAAAGCTGATGCAGGCAATGGACCAACATTTTTTTAAAAGCAAGGAAATAATGCAGTTGCATCTGGAATCCTATGAGAGTCAGAACTCTCACCTTTCTAAAGTGCTGACAAATTCTCACTCTTAAAGCTCTTTCCAGTTTAGCTACTAATATGTAATGGGGCCCCTAGTAGTCTAGGTAGGAGACCCTTGTGCTGCCAAGTCCCTTGTCCTTTCAAAGAGTAGAGGTTTTGTTGTTGGCTTGTTGAGTCGATTCTCTTTGTTTTTGTCTTTGATATGAGTCTTAAAGAAAAACTGGTGCTCAGCATGAAGGAAGACTGACTAGGGGATGGGATGGTGACTATCATATGGGTTAGAAGGAAAGAGTCTTGAGATTTCAGAACATGATTTTTGTTTGTCAAGTAAAAATTTCTAAGTAAAACTTAAAAAAAAAAAAAAAACAGTCTTGGAGCTATGCAAGCCTGTACCTAGTTAGTGGGAGAGATGTAATTGGCTGTCTACTCTTGTAGGGTGATTGTTATTGACAACCAGACCTTTTTTCTGAATACTTGAATACTTGGGTCTAGCGGTGGTGGCACAGGCTTCTGAGTCTTCGAAGCACTCAGGGAGGATGAGGCAGAAGGGTTGCAAGTTTGAGCCTAACCTGGGCAACTTATTGAGACCCAAGCCTGTCTCACTAAGAAAGGGCTGAGAGTATAGTTTTAAGTGTGAAAGCCCTGGGTTCAGTTCTTAGTAATAGAAAGAAGGAAGGAGTTTATTTAAAACTGTCTTGAATATTTGGCTGAAAATTACTTTGAAGAAATAGTTGTACATTCCAGGAACCATATTCCTATTTTAACCATATAGTACTAGTTAATCTTTCGATTGAAGAGCTTAAGGTCAGACTCACTCAACTTACAGGTGAAAAAAAAAAACTTTTAAATTAAAAATTTAGACTTTTTTTGCTTTTAATTTTATCAAGTCGTTCAGAATGTAGCAGTGTCATAACACTCACCATAGATGTGTTAGATGCATTTTGTTTTTAACTCACATGGTGTTAATTGATTTTTTTTTTTTTTTTTTTGTATGTGGGGTACTGGAGAGCAAACCCAGAAACTTTAAACTCAACTGCTTCCCCTGGTTATTTTTATTGTTTTTATTTTGAGGCAGGGTCTCACTACATTGCCTAGGGTGGCCTCAAACTTGTGATCCTCCTGCCTCAGCTTTCTAAAGTGCTGAGGTTATAAGCATGCACCACCATATCCACAGATTGAATTATTCTTGTATTACTTCCAAATTGTTTTAAATCCATTGCAAAGTGTTTATTTCATAGATTTTTTATACTTGTTATTATTTTGTAAATAAAGTTTTCCAAAGATAATTTAGAAGTTAATCTGTAAATACTGAAACAAGTAAGTTGGTATATGAGTTCTTAACTTACAAAAAGTGATTTAAAATGGGCTGAATGTTTAAATTTTAAAATATTGTTGTAAAAGACACTGCCCTGGAGTCCTCTCAAAATGCATTCCCTGTCTTTGAGCACACGTATCCCATTGTTCTTGCCACTTCCTGAAGCAACTCTGGAAGACCTCTCTTCTAAGTGTCCTTACAAAAGTATGACCAGAAATACAGTGAGCACTGCTGCCAAGTGTGCCACGTGTGGTCCAGCGGAAAAACAGGCCTGACAGCGTGTCCTCATCTACCTTGTTCACCAGATCTGGCACTGTAAAATTTCTGGCTCTTCCCTGAAGTCAAACTGACCATGAGATGTCAGTATTTTGAATCTGTTCAGGACATGAAGGCAGTCATGACCCCATTTAGGGAAGAGAACTTCTGAACTACTTCAGAAAATGGCAAGAATGGTGGAGTGTGTTTGAAGCGACGGGGAGGAGTTTTAGGAGGAAGTAATTACAGTAATTCACCATGCTTTTTGAACATGTTTCATGTTTCTCCCTGGATTGTCTCAAGTCCATGATAGTGCCTTAAGAAGTCCTGTACCTGGGTTGTCGCAGCATTCAGGGTTTCCGCTTGGAGGTCTCAGCCCCCTCCTGTGGCGGGGCCAGGCCACATCATCAAGGCCTGTGGGCTCCAGCCCAAACCCTACAGTTGATGATATTTGTAGCTAACGTTCTCTAGTAGCTGTGATGGGGACAAAGTGAGAGTATATTTCTGAATCTGCTAGGAACTGGTAACAGTAGAACGTGGGTGTGATCGTAACAGGTAGATGATGGCACAGGAAGTGGGGGAGGGGGAAAGAGAGAGGAGAGAGAGACAGATACAGAGAGAGAGAGAGGGAAGATTACACTGGGCTTTGAAGAGCCTCTTTCCAGGGCCTGAGTGGAAAGGCTGTGGGTCACGGCTGGGCAGCCTTCCCCTCTCTAAGTGGTGAGGGGACTTGGCATGCAGACCTTTAGGACATTGTGTTCAGCGGGTAGTGAGCTACCAAGCTTCCCTAGGACCTCTAGATGCAGTTAGGGCTCAGTCAAAGGCACGTAACTCTCAGAACCCCATGCGGGCAAAGGAAATAGATACTTTTGATGTTTGGAGAAAAAATTGCAGTCTCTCAAATTGCTAACTCAGTGGCTCTTTCTCCACATAACCAAAACCTCAGCATTCCAGGGCTCCAAGACTGGGTGCTTTCAGTGTTTTTCTTTTGTTCTTAAAACATTGCCTTTCATCCTGGCATAGCTTTCTATGCCAGCATATTTTTAGTTTAAAAAATAAGTTGCTGAAACAGTCCTGGTGGCAGCAAGATTTCAACACAACATTTTTATCTTTTATTAAAATTAAAATAGTTCATGGTAGAAACCATTTCTGAGCTTTTTTCCCCCCGGTCCTGAGTCTTAGTCCCATGATTGCCCTACCTCTAATCTATGTCCTCTGCCCTTTTTCTTTACAGACCATGTCTCACTAAATTATTCAGACTGACCTCAAACTTGGGACCTTCCTGCCTCAGCCTCGCTGGTAGCTGAGATTACAAGTCAGCACCATTGTCCAGCCTACGTTTTATAATAATTTCCTACTTATTACTTTGGCCCAGCATAGAATCCGTCAGTTTAATTATTAACTGTCCTTTACAAACATGTTTTTAAAACCTTAGTAAATTTGAGTGGGTCTCAGAGCAAGAAGACATACGTTATGATTTCTGTGGGTGATACCTCTTTAGTTTGAGAATAAACAGGAAAGGACACTTGTCCTAGGGTGCAGTGAGACCACCGCTAAGTCAAGAAGATACAGAACTGAGATGCCCTTCTGAGTTGGAGGGAAAGGGTGCAGAATGGAAGAGCTTCAGCTCCCCTCGGAGCTGTCTGCTCCGCAGTTTCCTATGTAAATGAGAAACACAGCGGCCTCTGTGCGCACCCCTCTCCTGCCACCCTTGTGGTCTTCCAGCACGGCATGGCGGGCATATGTCTACTTTCGTGGCTTTGGCTCTTGTAAAAGTCCAAAGTCCAACTCCTGATACTGACTTTTTTTTAAACGGGTTAACCAAAAGAATTACCAAACCACTGCTGCCAGACCTCACTTTGCTATCCTCTTCTTAACCTAAATTAAATTCTCTCTCTTTCCCTGAAGGAAAATTCATGACTCATAGCCAATCATATAAAAGGATTTGCTTCAGAGTTTAGTGTAAGACAACCAAAACTTCTTTTTGATACAGTTTTCTGACATACTTACTTTTGTACTCAGTGAATATATTTTCAGTGATATTGCCACAGTTAACATACAGAAAACAGTGTGTGGTGCACTTGCTTTGTGCAGCTATAATACACCATCCCAAAGGACATTAGCTGCTGTTGGTAATATGTTCATAGTAGTTTCAATATTTAAGTTAAAAATCAGTTTCATTTTAGTGACTGTAGTGATCCATATTTCTGATTTTCTTGTCACTGGGACCCGACACCTTATTAACCTTAATGGGAGAAAAGATTTGTTTCAGCTCACAGTTTCGGAGGTCTCAGTCCTTGCATAGTCACACTGCGTGTAATGATCTTTTGGGATTAACAAAGCAGGGGCTGGAGGAATGGCACAGAGGTTAAAGCGCTTGCCCAGCAAGCTTAGGGCCCTGAATACACCTGCATCACATAAAATTGGACTTGGTGGCACATGCCTGTAATCTCAGCACTTGGGAGGCTGAGGCAGGAGGACTGCTGTGAGTCCAAGGCCAGCCTGGGCTACAGAACAAGACCCTGCCTCAAAAAAAAAAAAAAAAAAAAGATTAACAAAGTAGCAGCATGAATTATAACATCTCTGAAAATGTTCTATAGTTCTATACAAGGAAAGTACATTTCCTCAAGTCACACATACCAGTTACAGCTCTTTGTAAAAGGTTGCTTTATGAAATATAATGGGGAAATTGCTAATTAAATGATTACTTATAGATGATAATCTATTAGTATATTGCATGTTATTTGGTACACTTTTCTTTCTTCATTTCAATGTATCACTCAACAGATAAAGAATAAGATTGCCTAAGGCTGGAGGAATAGCACAGTAGTTAAAGCACTTGCCTAGCAAGCACAAGGCCCTGAGTTTGATTCTCCATGTAAACTGGGCGTGGTAGTGCATGCCAGTAATCCCAACACTCAGAAGGGTGAGGCAGGAGGGTTGCTGTGAGTTCAAGGCCAGCGTGGACTACACAGTGAATTCAGGACCAGCCTGAACTATCAAAGTGAAACCCTGCCTCAAAAAAGAGAAGACTTCCCAAAGGTCTAATTCTCTAAAAATAGTAATTGTTTAGTTCAAAGTGATGTTTTTAAATACACATTACAAAGATTATTTTTTATTGTTTCTGCATTTATTCATTTAAAAGTTCTTAACAGAAATGACGTAAATTATTGCTCTCGTGCATGTTTGTTTGTGATGCTAGACATCAAGGCCACGGCCTTCACATTGAGCTACAACCCAGCCCATTTTTATTTTTGAGATAGGGTTCCGCTTAGTTGCCCATTCCAGGCTCAAACTTAGAAGCCTCCTCCCTCAGCCTCCACAAATGCTACGATGACAGGCGTGTACGCCAGCCTTCTGATTTCTTTTTTAATGTGCTATTGCTTTAGCTATGTTGGATATGTTTTTTTTTTCCAGATAGGAATTTTAGCATTAGGTCTCTTATGCATCCAGATTGGACCACAAAGCCACGGAGATAGCAAGATGCTCTTAATTTTTTCATGTCCCATGTTTGAAATGTAAAATGCAGTTCTTGCGAACCATATCCACATACTGTTAATTATAAAATGGTGAAAGAACTGATGTCAAATCAAGTGGGGGATGAGTTAAACCATGTACTTCTGCAAGTAGAATTGACCCCAGTACAAACTGATAAGACTTAATACAGGATTTCTTAATGGGCTGGTGGTTTGAGTTTCATCTCTTTCGCTCAGTAAATTTATTGTGACAATAAAGACTCAAGCCCAAATACCAGAAAAGCCTTTGTGATCATAGAAGTGACCACATGTTCTCTTCTTCTTTTATTCTTTCAGCCACAATGAGAGGAAAGTGACCTGCAAGCACCCAGTCACAGGACAGCCGTCCCAGGACAATTGTATTTTTGTAGTGAATGAACAGTAAGTAACATGGAATGGTGGTATTTAAAACAAGGTTAGCCTCGACTCTGCTGCAGTCCACACTCAGTATAGCACAAGTGAGTCATTTCCTCATCTGGCCTTTTGCAGTCAGGTACAGCAGAATGCCAGTGGGTTACCATGTATTTCATAGAAATTTGGCTTTTTTTGGGGGGAGGCATGAGGAATATAATTTCAGAAGTTTATGTTTATAAGAATTAAAACTCAGGAAGTCAGATATCAAGCCCAAGAAACTGGCTGGACATGATGGTAGAGGCATGTAATCCCAGCACTCTAGGAGGCTGAGGCAAGAATACCTCAGATTCAAGCCCAACATGGGCAATTTAGTAATTGAGTGAGACCTTCTCTCAAAAATTAAAAAAAGGCTGGGAATGTGAAGCTCAGTGTTAAGACTCTGGCTTCTGTCTCTGGTACCACCAAAAAAAAGGAGTAAATTTGGCTTACACTACTAATTAGAACTCAGTTTTCTCATCTTTAAATTTGGAATACGAGTACTTTCCATTTCCCATAATTTGTATTACCATCCAATGAATAGGTAAGAAGTTTTTGTTCTTGCAGTAGTAGGAATTGAAGTCACAGGCGTCCTACACTGGGCTCCATCTGCAGTTCCTTCTTTTTCTGCGAGACAGGGTCTCACTCTGCAGCCCAGGCTGGTGCTGAACTCACTGTGGAGCCCAGGCTGGTCCTGAACTCACTGTGGAGCCCAGGCTGGCCCTGAACTCACTGTGGAGCACAGGCTGGCCTTGGACTCACAGCAGTCCTCCTGCCTCAGCCTCCCCAGTGCTGGGATTACAGTTGTGCGCCACCATACCTGGCTTATGTGGTGCTGGGTAATCAACTCAGGTACTAAGTGCTCAACTTGGCACTTGCTGGTCAGGCGCTTTAAGCTTTAACCTAAGCCATTCCTCTAGTCCTCCTTTCTGTTTTTTATATTGAAACATTGTCTCACTAAGTTGCCTGCAATGATCTCAAAATTTTTGTTCCTCTGCCTCATCCTTTCAAAATGCTGGGATTTAAGGCTGAAAATGTTTTATACACTGTAAAACTGTCCACAAATATTGTTATGTTTTATTAGTGTTAATATTAGAGTAGTTCATCCTCTAATTCGCATCCTTCTCTTTCTCTGTTTATCCCTCTGTTTCTTTTTGGTATAAAAGTCTGACCCTAGGGCCTCAGGATGCTAGTCACAAGTCTCTCCCACTGAGCTCTGTGTCTGGCCCCACGTAATTCATTTTTAATTTTCCAGTTCGGTGACCGACTAGAATATCTATAACAATGCTTATTAAAATAAACATGACCTTGGTTGGTTTGGAAGAAGTATTCTAAGTGTTTAAAGTAGTTGTAAATATTAAATATAGCTCTAGAAACTCATATCCAATGATTTTTAAAAAGAATACCTGCCAACTTACCTATGGGTGTTATCTAAGGTGTTGCTGTGAAATGGTTTCTGTGCCCAGCATTTTACGTAGTTTATTTTTAGGGCAGTTACAACGATGACATCGGAAGAAAAGAAGGAGCGACCTATCAGTATGATAAACGAAGCTTCCAACTACCACATGACTTCAGACTACGCTGCACATCCCATGAGCCCTTTGGGTCGAGTAAGTCCCGTCTCTTCCTGCCCATGGCTGAGATGTGGGTGGAGTTAGTGTCCATCACTCTTAACTCATTGTAAACTTAAGATTGGAATTATAAAATAAGCATGACATTTTTGTTATTATATGGGGTTAGTTATATTGGATGTAGCTGATGTAAGTAGCAGTTGCTTGAAAAATAAAGTAATAAAGTGACAATGATATTTTTAAAATACTGAGTTCAGATTTTTAAAAAATAATCCTACAACTATAATGGATATTTATATGAGTGAGTGGGTACTTTATTGACCCAAATTGCTTTAAAGAAATATGATCATAATAACCTGGAAATCACATTTTTTTGACCTATAAGAAAACCTAGAGATAGGAAATATGTATTTTTGTTTTGTTTTGTTTTCTTTTACATTGTTTTTATAGACAGGGTCTTGCTCTGTAGTCCAAGCTGGTGCCGAACTCACTGTATAGCCCAGGCTGGCCTTGAACTCTGTGTATTCCTCTTGCCTCAGCCACCTGTGTGCTGGGATTACTGGCATGCACTACCACCTTCCTTATGTAGTGCTGGGGAATCGAACTCAGGGCCTTGCACTTGCCAGGCAAGTGCTGTAACTGCTATGCTATTCCTTCAGCCCCAGAAACATGTATTTTAGAGTAATAAAACAATCATAATTTAGATTGAGTTTATTTTTCAAAAAAAATAGATTGAGTTTATTGAAAGGAAACGGGTACTAGGCAGTTACAGTAGGATTGTAAATGGCTGTTAAGGTGTTTAAAATTTTGTAGGATATTCTGTGTCAATTTCCAAATGGCATAGATGTTTTGTGATTCTTACTAGATAACATATAAGAACCAATGCTACAACCAAGCACAATGCTTCAGTACTCTATTGTAATTAAAGTCTAGAGAGATGATAGTAGAGTGGAGGACACTAAGTCATTGTCTAGAAAGAAGGTGGACCTGCATGTCACAGTTTATGCCCAGTATTTTCCAGATGCATCATGTTGAAGTGTTAAAACCAATACCATAAAGCACTAGAAAAATAACTATGTATGATTTAGTGAATTTTTGAAATGTGATGTAAAACTCAAAAGTAACAATATAAACTTGGCAAATTCAGCCACATATTATTATGCACCTGGAATGTCTGCAGTTTAAATGGCAATTAAAGAATAATACCTTTAAAATTAACTGCTGTGAATCACTCAGAAAAAGCTTTCTGACCCAGTTTCAAAATGGGCATGGAACTTTATAAAAAGTAATCATTACAAGATAAGATAAAATTTAAAAATAAGAATGGCTAAATTATATAAAATCATTTCTCAACAGAGAAAATGGAATTGAATCTTAAATATGTGCAAAAAAATGCTCATTGTCAGTCATAATAAGAAAATACTAATTATCACCAGAAAAGACACCATCTTACATTTGAGAAGATTTGCAGAGGTCCCAAAGTTTTATAGCACACTCTTGCATTTGACAAGAGCATGAGCAAAGAGCTGTTTTTCTCATGGAGTAAGCTTAACAAATTGCGACGTCTGGCCTGTACTCTCAGCGCTCTGGGAGACGGACACAGGAAAATTTCAACCTGAGCAGCTTCACAACTTCGTGAGACCCTGGCTTAAAAGTCAAAATTAAAAGTGGACTGGGATGTAACTCAGTGCAAAGGCCCTGGGCTTGATCTTCATTACCATCTGAAAAAAAGAAGTGGAGCAGCAGAGTGGGTATTACACGTGTTGGTCATTTGGGAAAAGCGAGATCACATAGGGGCGGGGACAGTTCTTTTAGATGGATAGCAGCCTTGTAGATGTCCCAGTGTGGGTGATTGTCTCTGAGGGTTGTGGCTGGGCTGGCTGAGTGCTAGAGCTCGGGGTGGGAGCTAGAATCGTCCTTGTATATCTTTTTGTACCACTTGGGTTTTATACTGTGTCTAAGCATATATGTTTTGAAAAGAATTTAGGAAAAATGTTGTAGACTACTAGGCCTTCAAATTCTGTTATGTACCAATAAAATCTTCACACACACACACACACACACACACACACACACACACACAAAATTCTGATGAGATGTGCTGGATTTCCAAAATTTTGAGATAGGTTGAGAAGTAAGAAATAATTTGGTGTTACTTAACCTCTTATTTTCATAAAGTGGTTGAAATTCTGCTTTGTTATTCCTTGGCTTGTGGTTCCCACTATCATTTCTGCCAAGATAAGTCTGTGGCCAAGGATAGCAGTGTTTTAAAAGATTGTGTATTTTTATGTGTACTTGCAAGGACAGACACCATCTGCCTGGAATCATTTCAGCTGAGAGTTGTCCACGAAGAAGAGAATGCTGCAGATCATGTAGTGGACTCCTCCAGTCTTGTATTGTTTTGACTTGATGTGACATATGTGTTTGTATTTAGTATCTGAGTTCCTCTTGTCATCATGGCATTGACTTCATTTGAAACACTTGAACGCAAATACAAAGCAAAATTCCATCATGCTGTTGATTCTTAAACACCTGTTACCAGATTTTCCTGAGTCTGCTCATCTAATATAGCAAGTAGGACCAAAATACCTCCATGTACTGTCTCTCTCTCTCTCTCTCTCTCTCTCTCTCTCTCTCTCTCAATAGTATATTGCAATAATTTATTTTTCTAAAAGTCTATGAGAAATCTGAAAAAAGATTAAAGTTATAAAAATGAAAAAGGAGATTGATTCTGTAGACATTACTATCATATTTTTCTATTGTGCTCTTTTCTATCTAGACATCACGGGCTTCAAAAAAAGTTCACAATTTTGGAAAGAGATCAAATTCAATTAAAAGGAATCCGAATGCGCCCGTGGTCAGACGAGGCTGGCTTTATAAACAGGTATTTTTATTTATTTATTTTATTTATTTATTTTCATCTTCCATTTGATGTGAAACAAACACCAGAATCTAGAGGAGCCTTTTGGTGCAGAAGGTTTTATAAAGTTATGTAAAATGGAGAAGGAACTGAAAAGTAGTCCTGCATAGTCTTTGATTTTTATTGTCCCTGAAGAATATCAGAGAAACAGAAAAGACAGTAAATGTTCCTTAGAGTAGAATTGTGGTGTATGTTTCTTGTGGGTATTTCTAGATTTAAAGTTAAGTATGAGCTGCATCATAGGAATGCCATCCTAAAATTACTATGATTATATTGGGTAGAAATCTGATAGGAACTTGAGGTCTTTGTGACTTGTTTCCAAATTTTTGCTTCCCTACTCTCAGTCACGTCCATGCGTGATCCACCATGTTTTTGCTTTTTATTGTTATTATTTTTTAGTGTGAAGAGAAACTATCTTGGACCACATAATAAATATATACTGCAGTTAATGTACATATGTAAGCGCTAAAACTTGCTTTTTAAGTTTTTTTATTGGGACATTAAAAAAAATCAAGGAAAAAAAATGGCAGGCTCAAGGATCTCCTCTTGTCAGGTTTTTGTGCTGTTTGCTTTCTCCTTTTTCTTTCTTGGTTGACTGTTCAAAAAGGATTCCCTGTCAGACACCTTAATAATTTGGGGTTTCTAGATTCTGTCTGGGAAACCATGGTAACCAAGTTCTAGAGACTAGCCATTGGAATGAGCAAGTGTGCACATACACTACGCCTCCTGACTTGACATCTTTCTTACTACTTTGGGGCTATTCATGTTCCCATCTGCACCTGGTTTCAGGTCAGTGACCACCGGATACTGACACAGGCTGACACTGAAGGCTTTGCCTGGCTTCCGTCTCTCTCTCACGCTACATAGATAGAGATGATACAAAGCAAGTTAAAGATTAGTTTATTGAAGCTAAGCCTGGTGGCATAGGTCTATAATCACAGCATTTTGTGAGGCTGAAACAAGAGGATCACAAAGTTGAGTCTAGCCCAGGGCAACTCAGCAGCTTGGTGAGACTCTGTCTCAGAATCAAAACTAAAGGATGGGCAGGCCCTGGGCCTTGATCCCCAGACCACAAAAATAAAATAAGTTTATTGAGTAATAACATACCTGAGGTGATAGATATGCCAGTTACCCTTGCCCATTCCTTAGCTCACATTGCACACATGGATTAAAATATCATAAAATCCCATAAAATGTAGATTAACTATATGTCCTTTAAAGATATAGAAATAATTAATTAATCAATGATATTCAACTTGTTCTGTTAAATATTAATTGCTTTCAGCTGGAGATAACATCCATATATCCCTATGGTCTTTGACATTGAGCCCAGGACCTCCACATTGAGCTACATCTCAGACCCATTTTTAGTTTTGCCTTTGAGATAGGGTCTCACTGAGTTGTCCAAGCTGAGTTTGACCTTGAGATCCTCCTGCCTCAGCCTCCCAGAGTACAGGAATTAAAGGTCCCTACCACTGAATCTGGCTTGGTTCAATAATTTTTATTCATTAAATCTCATTGAGTTTGCTGTGAAATACTTATTAGAGATGTTTTACCTGAAAGTTAGGTGGCAGCTAAACTTAGATATTGGAAGGGGACTATCTTCAAATCTAAAGCAGTCCCATCAAAGTGAGTTACTTGTGCTAGTTTCTCACTGAGTTGGTTGAATTTATAACATAAAAAGCAAATTTTAATTTTTATTTAAAGATTAATGTTGTGGTTTAGCCATCTGTCATTTTATCCAAGCTAAAGATGTGTTTGAAAGTTTAGCTTATAAGAGAAGAATCTCTGTATTTAACTAGCCTTTCAATAATGGCAGATACATTCAGATAGCTCAGTGTCATGCTGAGACTAGGGACTCCTTATTTAAAATTATTCTTCCTTCTTTGTTTTGCATTTTGTTTACATTGTTTTGTTTTGCTTGAGAGTGTTTGATTTAATTTGAGGGGTGAGGAGGATTTAGTTTTTTTGTGGCAAGATCTGACTACAGAGTACAAGCTGGCCTTGAATTCAAAATCCTCCTGCCTCAGCTTCTTGAGGGATGGAATTTTTTCAATTTCTTAATTCCTTGGTTAATACAGTATTTCAAAAGTGTTATTACCAGCGGATCCAAATATATCAGATACATGTGTATTATTTAAAAACATTAATATTAATAAAGGAGAGAACATAATTTAAAAATTGTGGATCCCATGTACCATTTAATTCCACTTCCACTTTGATCCCTTCCTTGGGGTAGTTACTAACACATACTGATGTCTATAGTTCCAAACCTACCATTGGTTAATTGGCACAACTAGAAGTAAATTACGAAGTATTAATCAGTGCTCATCTAAAGTGGCCTCAGATTTTACATTAATTTCCTGTTGCCATTTGGCTGTATTGCATGGGGAAAAGTAACTTTTATTAAAAATTATAATTCTATTTCACTGTTTTTATGAACTAAATTACTTGGAACTAGCTGCCAAATAGGTTCTGATTACTGCAGGGCTAGCTAATGCCAAACTCTAGACTTAAGAAGGAAAGGTGCTTATGAACAGAGTGTGTGTGTGTGTGTGTGTGTGTGTGTGTGTGTGTGTGTGTGTTTCACAGTTCTTTATTCTTGACCATTTAAATTGCCTACGTTTGGAGTCATGTCAGCTCGCAGGTTTTGCTTCAGTTGAAAATTAATGTATTTATTGAATCTGCTTAGCCAAGGTGTACACACTGCGATGTGGTGACATCATTGTCACCTGACAGACCTGTGTGTCCAGAAGAGCAAATTTCAAAATGCTAACAAATACGGAACCACATCGAATCAGTTCGGCACACTCTCTTTACATGGCAGTGTTGCTCTTCACAGATGAGGCTGCTCAGGAATAGCTGGATGGAAGTCCCTGGAAAGCTGCCTCCAAATCGTGTCTGTTTGCTGGCTTGCTTATTTTCTTACTTTATGTGGCACTGGGAATCAAGCCGAGGGTCTTTACACTGAGCTGCATCCCCAGCTCCTGTGTTCATTGTTGATTTTTGAGACAGGCTGTCACTGAGTTGTCAGGGTGCCCACACTGGGCTCTGACCTGGGTCCTCCTGCCTTGGCCTCCCAGAGTGCTGGGGTTATGGGCCTGTGCCTCAAGGCCCAGCTTAAATTTTCTTTGATTGAGTCATAAAAATTATATGTACTTATGTGCTATCATGCAATCTTTCCATGCATGTAAATATTAAGCAGTGTTCAAAACAGGGGAAACATTTCCATTTCCTCAAATACATATCATTTCTTTGTGGTAAGATCATCCAAATTTTTTCCTTGTAGCTTTTTTGAATTCTACAGTGCATTATGATTATGATCGTGATTATCATTTTCTTTTTGAGACAGGGTCTCGCTCTGTAGTCCAGGCTGGTCTGGAGCTCACTCTGTGGCACAGGCTGGCCTCCAACTCATGCCAATCCTCTTGCCTCAGCCTCCCGGGTATTGAGATTACAGCAGGCACCACCATGCCTAGTTCATGCAGTGCTGGGGAATCAGACTCAGGGTTTTATGATTGCTGGGCAAGTGTTCTCACTGCTATGCTATTCCTCCAGACCACGGCACGTTATTGTTATCTACAGATTATCCCAAAAGTGTGTTAGTTTTTCCTAAGGCAGCTCTCCATTGCATTTAGTACTTATATAATAGCATTAGCTTCACTGCTTCACCTCAAATATTATGACAAATTATGATTAAATCAGTTTTTATATCATTTTGTCCTTTAATATTTTTATATGTACAGCATATGTTTTGGGGGGCTTTGTGTAGCCACCATATTTTGCAATAAAACACCAGGATTTATTTCTTCTAATGGAAGCTTTGCATCCTAACAATTCTATTGCCTTTAGTTAGGTTATAAAAAAGAAAGATGGCTTACTTTGAAAGCTTATATTAAGTAAAACACCAGAAGTGAGTTTGAATCCTCTGACGTGAAAACTCTCTTTGGATCTGAGCGCAGGACAGCACGGGCATGAAGCTGTGGAAGAAGCGCTGGTTTGTCCTTTCTGACCTTTGCCTCTTTTACTACAGAGGTGAGTTTCTCGTAAACCATCTTCATGCGTTACTGCATGGTTGCAGTTTAGGATACGTGTGCTATGCTGTTTTAAAGAAAAAGTTCTTTTTACATGTGGTCCTAGGCAGCAAGTCCAGAGCCTTCACACTGAGTGACCTCCCCAGCCCTGTTTTAGTTTTATTTTGAGGCAAGATCTCACTAAATTGCCTAGAGTGAGCTTAAATTTCCAATCCTCCTGACTCAGCCTATCAGAGTGCTGGGATTACAGGGCCTGTGCCACATTGCTATTTTATTACCAACAGATAATCTCCAAGAAAATGGTCTCCTTACTATCCAGTGACTCTGAGTTGCTGAGGTCTGAGCTGGGGCAGGGCGGGGCTTCCAACCAGTTCCTCCAAGTTTTGATCCAGCTTCCGAAATCCAATGTATTTTATGTGAAGAATATTATTATATTACCCTTGAATTCAGTTCTGATAAGTAGAACCCTTGTTTGTTGAGGGTCTTTCACAGGTCATTTTGGTCAGCCGTAGCCATGTGTCTGTTGAACACTTAGATCTTTCTCCCAGAAAAGGACAGTAGTATCGGGGCTGCTGTGGTAGTATGGCAGTGAAAAGCATAAATAGCCAAGAGATCTGTTTGTTGTTCATTTTGCAGCGCTAGCAGTTGAATCCAGAGATGTAATATCTCTGAACCTTTAGTAATCTCTTTTTTTTTAACACAAGATTTTGCTAAGTGGCTAAGTTACCCAGGATGGGCTCAAATTTGTGATCCTCCTGCCTCAGCCTCCCACAATACTGAGATGACAGACCTGAGCCTCTCACCTGAGCAGAAATATACTTATATTAAACTGTATGTAAAATCAATGATAATTCTTCCTGAATCAAGGAGAAAATTGTATGAGAACCACATACTGCACTGTTAATGCCAGCGGTGAGGAGATACAGATACTATTTTAGGGGTGTAAGAAGAGTCTTCATCCTTTCCTAGGAATATCAGAATTTGTTGTTGACCAAGCCAACCTCAACTCCTGGGCTTAAATAATCTTCCTGCCTCAGTCTCTCAAGTAGCTGGAACTGCAGATCCTTGCCATTACCCCTGGCTAGTTAATACAATTTTAAATAAAGGTCCAGAGACTTCTGTATACATGGCTCTCTTACATAATACAAAGTTGGTATTGGGCAGTGAGAGACATCCTACCTGTACAGAGATCCCTCTTTAACTGTGATGCAAAATTGAGATTTGTGACAGTCTGTCCCTTCCTACTTTACTATCTGGTTGGAACCTGTCACTAAAGAATTAGATTGTTACTGGATTTGGTGGTGCATGTCTCTTAACCATAGTACTCTGGGGGCTGAAGCAGGAGGATTCTAAGTTGAACCCAGCCCAGGAAATGTATCAAGAAGACCCTGCTTCAAAATCAAAAAGAAAAATGAGCTAGAGTTGTAGCTCAGTGTGAACACTCCAGGCTTGATCTCCAGTATAACAGAAAATTATATTTTTAGCCCATAATTAATAACTTATAATTTAATCATGTGTGTGAATCATAGGATATAACAAAGTGTTTTAGAGCCAATTTCCAGTTTTTAAGCTTAATTTTTGATTGCATAAAAAAAAATGAGTGGCAGAATTTTGGGAAGGTGTACCCAAGCGGGGGAGCACGTGAACCTTCTGAGTCTGGAAATACCAGAATCACCGTCATCATTTTATTCTCCAGCAGTCTCGCTGTGGTTCAAAGAACTGCGGAGCCAGCATTAACCAAACCTACACAATTTTGCTTTCTCATAGGGTAGTGTCAGGCTCACTCTATGATTTCCCCTAGTAGACTCCCCATTCTTTCAGAGCAGTAGAACTTGGCTCTGGCGTATTCCTTAGCCTGTAATTTGTCTTAGTCTTTCTCTGTCATTGTATTGATAGAGTACAGTGAAAACAAGGAAATGGTTACTTTGTCTACATTTTTAATTCCTAATATAAACTTTTGTTTTCATTGGAGACAGGCTCTTGCTGTGTAGCTCAGGCTAGCCTTAGATTTGCTATATAGCCCGGGCTGGCCGCAAGCCCCTAATCTTCCTGTGTTGGCCTCCTAAGTGCTAGGATTAAAAATTTTCTAAGTCAGGTGTAGTGGCATGCACCTGTAATCCTAGCATTAGGGAGGCTGAGGCAGGAGTATTTTCTGTGAGCTTGAGGCCAGCCTGGGCTACATAGTGAGTTCAAGACCAGCCTGGGCCACAGAGTGAAAACCTATCTCAAAAGAAAGTTTTTCTTGTAATGCTAAAATGAATACTGAATTTCTCATGTTTTGCTGTTGCTGCAGCTCATCACTTTTAGTATAATTGAAAAACTTAATCATATTTGAAAATTGTGAAGATGAGCTCAGAAGCTGTGTTAAATATGAGATTATTGTTATTAACTATATGCATTTTACCTTCAATAAGTTTACTAATTGCAGTAGTTTTCCAGACAGGAGGAATATAAAAAACAAGAAAATAATAGAAAAGAACCAGGCCTGGTGGCTTACAATCCTAGCATTCTTGGAGGCTGATGCAGGAGGATCACAAGTTTGAGCCCAGCCTATGCAACTTAGCAAGACCCTGTCTCAAAATTTAAAAGAAAAAGTTAAAAATGGTCTGGAGATGTAGCTCACTTGGAAGGCCCCGGGTCCAGTCTCACAGCTGATTTGTGTCAGCTAGCTGAGTAGAGTAACCCAAGGAAATCACCTTCTACCATGTACTACCCCCTACATTTTTTGGGCAACTAGGAAAAACATTTTTTTAATGGAATTTAGTAGAAGGTATTCGATTAAAACTGATTTTTTTACCCATTTTATTAGTATGTATATGCAGTATACAATGGTTACATTGAATTTGAGAATTTTGTGCACAAATGTATCTCTTCAACTTCATAACCCACCCCCCTTTGTGGCCTCCCTCCCCCATCGCCATAATTTCCGATATCTCAACCGTTTGACTCTATTGTTTATTTTTATTCTGGGTTTCTCATATTAGAGAAAGCATGTGCTATTAAACATTCAGAGTGGCTCACTTCATTAAGCATGATGGTCTCAAGTTGCATCTGTTCACCTCTTTCTGTCTTCATGGAAGAACTCCTTTGTGTACACATACCACATTTTTTTTGAATCCATTGGTCTATTGAAGGTTATTTCAGCATCTTCTACATTTTCTTAAAAAAAAAAAAACTAAAGATTACTCCATGAGCTGTTTCTGATTATCCCATAGGTAAATAGAAGAGGACTCAGAGTTAGGGCACAACTCTTTCTTTTAAACTGTGATATTCTCCATAATTGATAACTGCTTTTCAACTCTCTGTTTTCAATCTGCTGGGCTCGTACTTTTGTTCATTCTTTTTTTTTTTTTTTTTTTTTTTTTTTTTTTTTTTTTTTTTTTTTTTTTTTTTTTT
>PVKB01007012.1:27965-46090 GCA_004027205.1 Ctenodactylus gundi | reverse complement strand
GGGGAAAAAATAAAAAAATAAAAAGTGAGAGCTGGGGATGTGGCTCAGTGTGAAGGACTCAGTTTCAATCCCCAGGAACACATACACACACCACCAGTCAGTTAAAAAGAGAAATCATAGGAAGAAAATAATTTATTAGTTAATTATGTTTTCCAAAGCTAAAATGGTACTAAGAAAGCTCTCGCTTAGACAAGCAACATTGACAAACCAGTCCTACTGTTCTGTAGGTCTGTAATCTCAACACTCTTAGAGGCTGAAGCAGGAGGATTGCAGGTTTGAACCCTGCCTGGGCAACTTAATAAACTAACAATCATTTTTTATTGTCTCAAAATCTAAAAAATGGGCTAAGGTGGTAGCTCAGCCTGAAGGCCCTGTGCTTGATCTCCAGTACCACAAAAAAAAAAAAAAGAAAAAGAAAAAGAAAATTGTAAGAAAAGCAATATGGAAGACAAACTTCCCCACCACACACTGTGCTAAATATTCCTCCAGGAAAAAAAAAAGTGTCTAAAGTCACACTAGAGTGGAAGATGGAATGAAACAAAAGGCACTTGGATTAATTAGTGCCCTGCTGACTTCAAGAATACTGTGTCCTACGTGTGTACAAACATGGCAGATTTGGGGGCTCACTATTAGACGGCACCTGTTGGAGTCCTCCGTGAATCCAGACCTTGTTTAAGGCTTCCAGTTGGAGCTGGCAGTTGTTGTAGGGATTAAATTATTTAAAGCCTTCAGCTGGCTAGTGTAGGCAAGCAGGAGCTTAGAAAACACTTAATCTATTTTTTAAAAATCTGTTCCCCAGTTTGCTTTGCTAAGGCTGGAAGGCGACACACGCCACCCACCTGCTGCGTTCTGGAATCTTAGCTGAGGGACAAAGATCTTCAAGGAGCATAGGTCTTTCCATACATACAGAAGACTTCTTTTGAGTACAATGTATCTGTACTAAATAAATTACCATTTGCTAAGCCTCTAAAATAAACTAAATTTATTTCAGAAGGAAATTACCAATTTATTTCTGGGATATCTTTTCTCTCTTTTTTTGTTTTGTTTTTTCATCTTTTCCATTTTTATTTTTAATCAGTGTTGGAAGAGCTTTTGGTAACCACCATCAAGGGATCCCTTCTAAGAGAGCCGTTCCAAAGGTAGCTCTGTTTCTATTACATCGTTTGGTAGCACATGACAATCTATTACTTTAAATCTTTTGAGAAAATGACAAGAATTACTTCATGAAGTTGGCTGTGCCTCCAAGTGACCCAAGAAGAGGATCTGGATAAAAGTTGCTGGATGATTTCAAGGCTGAGGATTTATCAGGCAAATCCGATTGTCTGTAATTAACCAGTACCTGCAGGCCCAATGCTTCTTTTTTCCCCAGCTGATAACTGCAAATATAGTATCTTCTTTATTACTCGAAAGTTTTAGCTGTTAGTATGCCTATCATTTTTGGAATTTGCGAGATGTGTGAGAGGTTAATATAATTTGCAACCTAAAGAATTGTGGCTGACGTTAGTCACTGCCTGAAGTTCTTCTGTGGCTGCCTCTAAAAATAACAGAACTCGTGGGACACGAAGTGCGATAACTAGAGTGACCAACTGTTCTTATTTTCTTAGAATTTACATGTGAAAAAATTTTTTAACATGGGAATTTGTGAAACAAACAAAAACCCCACAAAATGGGTATAACATGATAAGATGCAAAACTCTCCACTTTTTCTAAGATGTCTTATTTGTAAAACAAGATTTATTGTCTCTTTTCCTCCCTAAGACTTTTCATTGCCTTATTTTTAGAAGCTTATTTTAGGCACGATTAAGATGAAGGCAAAAATTTCAGATATGTAGCAGAGGAAGAAAATAAATTTAGGACAACTGCCTCTCAAAAAGAGAAAATAATGGGTGAGGTATTCCAGTGCAACTTCTCACTCAGCTGCAAATATACATAACCCCCAAAGAGAGGTGGAACCCAACGTTAATTTGGGACAATTAATTTGGTTTCAGCAGCTACAGGCTTGGGATTTTTTTTTACTAGCTCTTTTATTCAATCAGGCAAAATTCACCCTTATCATCCATTTGATTGCTTTCAAAGAGTTACCAGCCTGCCCAGTATGGTGTTGTACACCTGTAATCCCAGCTCTCTGGTAAGCTGAGGCAGGAGGATTGCAAATTCAGTGAGTTTAGCGAGATTTTGTCTCAAAAACAAGCAAAATGGAGACTATAGCTTAATATGAAGGGCATGTGTTCAATTTTCAATTCTGGGGGAAAAAAAGAAAAAAAAAAGAAAAAGAAAAAGTGATCCCTTGGCACTATCCCAGAACTATGCCCGTGGGCAAAGCTAAGAAGCCCTGTCCGTCCCCACTTTTGGGCCACGTCTCTCAGAGTCACTTACTTGTTTGGTCTGTCTAAGGGATTCAGCAGTTGTGTTTTTATACTCACAGCTGCCATCACCTGCTGTGCTTCCTGGGGTTCCTCCCCCACCTCATCCCACCCAAAACTGGTTATGGTCTAAGCCACCCCCATCCTTTCCACCACTAACAAGTATAAAGACTATTTACATCCAGAGGGACCACAGCAGTGGAACAAACCTACAGCTCAGATGTCTCTGCCATTGCCAGACGTAGATATTTTTTGCAGAAGACCATCCACCCTCAAATGCCTGACTTCACTTCACATTGGTAAAGAAGCAGCACATAAGGGCTGAAGAAATAGCACAGCAGTTATAGTGCTTGCCCAACAAGCACAAGGCGCTGTGTTCAATTCCCCAGCACCACAGAAGGTGAGTGTGATGCGGCACGCCTGTAATTTCCAGCAGTTGGAAGGCTGAGGCAGGAGGATTGCCTTCAGTCCAGGACCATTCTGGACTGCAGCACAAAAGATTAGCTGAGTGTGGCAATGCATCCCTGTAATCCCAGGCTGCGGCAGGTGGATCGCTGTGAGCCTGATGAGATCCTGTCTCAAAATCCAAAGCAAACAAAAACAAAGAACAGGGTCTCATCTTGTTTGTACCTCTGGCTATTCCTGAATTCGCTACGTAACCCAGGCTGTCCTTAAACTCACAGCAGTTCTCCTGCTTCAGCCTCCTAAGTGCTGGGGTTACAGGTGTATGCCACCAGGCCCACGTGCTTTAACTGCTGTGCTATTCCTCCAGCCCAAGGGTGACCCTTTAACTGCCCATGTTGGCCAACACCTGCACCTTCACCCAGGGGAGGGTCAAGATCTCGTCTGTGGGCCGCCTCATATCATCTCGCATCTCGGCTGTGCTCCAGTGCCAAGGTGACTGAATTTAGCTCGTGGATTTCTCTCGTTTTTCTCTGCTTGTTTTTATCTGTTTTGTTTTATGGTGCTGGGAACAGAACCCTGGGGCCTTTGCTGGTACTTTGCTACTTTTCCAGCTCCCCTTTTTCTTTCTTTCTTTCTTTTTCTTTTTTTTCTTTTCTTTTCTTTTTTTTTTTTTTTTTTTTTTTTTTTTTTTTTTTTTTTTTTTTTTTTTTTTTTTTTTTTTTTTTTTTTTTTTTTTTTTTTTTTTTTTTTTTTTTTTTTTTTTTTTGGTTTTGACTTTGAGACAGGATCCAAGTCCCTAAATTGAACTCAAACTTGCGATCTTCCGGGACTGAAACTTGCGATCCTCCTGCCTCAGCCTCCCAGAGTGCTAGAGTTGCTGGTATGATCTACCAGGCTCAGCTTGCTTTATACCTTTTTGTACTTTTATTCCAGGTTAAGACTTAACTAATATAAAAGGCAACAGTTAAAATAAATCATTGGAAATCCCTAAAATGGCCCATTGTGCAGCTGTTTAAAAGAATGCAGTAAATTTATATATACCCATTGGAAAAGCCACACAGCTATGTCATGATTTAAAAAGAAGGAAATAAAATGTAAAATATGAATGGTATGTACATGAGTGCTGTTGGGATAATTGTATTAAATGGGCCACACTCAAAATATGATATAAGTAATCTTGGGCTCAGTGGTGGACACCTATAATCTCAACTACTCAAGCAGCTGCAACAGGACAAACCCTTGAGCCCAGGGGTCCCACTCCAGCCTATGAAACCTAGAGCAACCCCATCTCTAAAAAATACAGTAAATAAAAAGCAATTTTAGTTTTTAATCCCTCTGACTCTTTAATCAAGGTCAAAGTTTTTTATGAATACTTTTTTTTTTTTTTTGGTCACTTGGGTAACAGAAGTCCCCAGTACACCTTTGTTTCAGATAATAGTTTTATTTCTATAATTGCACCGACTAGTCCAATGACATAATTGAAAGTCTAAGCCCCTAAGTTAGAGCTTGTCACTTCCTCCAGCCCAGCTGTGCTTTGAGCATGAGGTAGGGGCAGGATTAGAGGCTGCTGGTCTCCACTTCTCTACCCTATTGCTCTGAGCAACTGGGCTCTGCTGGGGTTGGAAGGGACAGGGGTGTGTGTGTGTGTGTGTGTGTGTGTGGTATTGGGGATCATGCCCAGGGCCTTCACAATGAGCCACACCCCTCCTAGCACATTTATTTTTGAGACATGGTCTTGTTAAGTCACTTTATTGTTCAAGCCGGGCTCAAATTTGTTATCCTCCTGCCTCAGCCTCCTAGATTGCTCGGATTACAGCCCTGAGTCTCTTGCTCAGAGAAGGAAAGGTCTTACTTGATTGACAACCAGCCAATTCCTAGGAGGCCCTCTAGGGGAACAGGTTGAGCTTCTCATTCTTTCTGTCCTGTACGGTTTTCTGAGATTCCCTCAGCCAGGAGCCAGCCGTGGTAATACCTGGGATGTGGTTGGAGCTTTTCTCTGGAAGGCCACTGTGCCTCACGCTCAGCCCTGGGTGACAGATGTTCATTACACATATATTTTTATGAGTCTCCAGGAAGTTCATCTGGTGTTGTTGGTGTTGCTTTAGTTTGATTTGGGCTGTTTTGAGACAAGGTCTCACTCTGTAGTCTAAGCTGGTCCTGAGCACACTGTGTAGTCCAGCCTGGTCTCAAACTCACAGCAATCCTCCTACCCCAGCTGCCAAATGCTTGTATTGCAGGCATGCACCACTATGCCCACCTAATGTTTATGTGGTGCTAGGGAATGGAACCCCAGGCCTTGCGCATGCTAGGTGAGCGCTCTAGCCCCTGAGCTACACCCCCTGCCCAGCCCACCTGGAAAATGCCCTTTTAAAGCACAATTCATTTATTTACTTATTTACTTTTATTGTCTGGCCTGTGAGTATACTCAGCTCTTCTGCGAGCACAGTTATTTCCCCGGGGAAACTGGCTCTATCCGTTTCCTGCTTCTTTAGGCCACAAGCCATGACTTATCACTTTAGATTTCCCAGGTAGCCAAATTCTGGAGCGTGCCCTTCATCCCAGTCTTGAAAGTCACGTTTCTGAAGACTTCCTTTGGGTGTAAGGTAAGGAGAAACATCCCAACAGATGCAGGGAGAGAACAAAACCTCCCCGGGGTAAGCTCATCGTCCTGCTCTGACTGCTTCAGGGTCAAGCCTTCCTGTACTTACAAGATCAACTGAGGTTCACAAGCCCAGTTTTGAAGTCTTGCCATTGGCAGTCCTGCATGGGATGGAGCCACTCTCCTTCAGATGGGAGCGTGTGTGGTGTCTTATTTTTCCTTAGTTGTCTGTGGTACTGGGGATTGAGTCCAGGGCCTACCCACTCAGCTACATCTCCAGCACGTTTCTGATTCTGATTGTGAGACAGGGTCTTGCTAAGTCACTAAGTTGCCCAGGTTGGGCTCCAACTTATGATCCTCCTGCCTCAGCCTCCCAGAGTCCTAGGATTCTAGGCCTCTGCCACTGAGTCCGGCTTACTCACCTTTTGAGGATACAGTAGAAACTAAGACAGGAAGTGTCTTATTAAAACATTTTATGTAACTTATACATCAAGAGAATACTTGTTCCAGGAGATCCAACGCACCAAGTAGGTGCCTCCTGTTGGGGGAGTGAGGAGTTCCCGGACAGGGTTGTAGAGAGAAACAATTTACCAAATAGCTTCTTATACCTTTTAAAATTTGCATCATGTGCATTTATCATCTATTCCATAAATATAATGATCATGCCCTAATATGCTCCTTCTTCTAAAGTAAGAGCAATCTGGGCCTGATGACACAGGCCTGTTATCTCAGCACTCTGGGAGGCTGAGGCAGGAGGATTGCAAATTCAAACCCAGCTTGGACAGTTTAGCCATACCCTGTCTCCAAATAAAAAATAAGAAATGATCTGGGGATGTAGCTCTGTGTGAAGGCTCTGGGCGTGAGCCCCAGCAACACACACACAAGTAAAAACACACAAAAAAAAGAATATTTTTAAGAGCTAAAATATCTTAAAACACAGTGAGGAATTAATTATATGAATTTCTAATCCCAATGAATAAATAAATTTCCAATCCCAAAAGGGTACTTTGACTTTAATTCTCCACATATATTAGTTTTGATTTCTATTTAATTTTTTAAACTAAATTATCTCATCTGAGTCCTTCACTGCTTGTTCCTGTCCTTGTGAAGCTTCTGAACTGAACACACGATGTTGGAACCAGTTCTACAGAAACCTGTTTAACATGATTTTTTGAGTCACAGAAGGGCAAAATTGGACAGTAACTTGAAACCCAGTGTGTGAGTGTCCCTGAGGTCACAGATGGTGGAAGCAGGGCCCTCCTAAATCGGCACAGCTGGCACTCCTGCCGAGCTGTAAAACCGGCCTGGTTTTTGTCATGCATTGGTTGTTTACTCCTTTTTCACCTTGAAAGCAACTGCATTATGTAAGCCAGGGGCAGCCTTTGTTCCTGGGGGTGCTGCCCTGGGAGTGGGACTCTGCGCTTCTGTCTCCTCAAAAGAAAATCTATCCTGGAAAGCTTTTGTAGAGGAAGACGTTGTAGAGAAGATGGACTGGAGAGTTACATCACGTAATACACAGTAGAATTCAAGGAAAATCTCCATTAAGCAGCTCTGGTTTTCTCTCAAGCCCATCTCGGACACCTGCTAAGGCTTTGCCTGCCCACCCTTCCGTCATCAGCCTCCGGAGGCCTACCTGGTTCCCGTCGTCAGCTCTACAGCCGCTGGGGTCTGCCCCCAAACTCATACCTGTCTCCTTTTTCTCCTGTGGGCTGCTTCAGCACCTCTCCTGCTTCCTTCAGCTTTGTGTCTGCACGCTTTAAATTGTATTCATCTAATAATTCATTTCCACTGAAATAAAACAAGAAAGAAACAAAATATTAAAAAAAAAAACCCTAAAGCTGAAGTGTGGTGGCACATGGCTGTAATCTCAGCACTCAGGAGGGTGAGGCAGGAGGATTGCTGTGAGTGTGAAGGCAGCCTAGGCTATGTAGTGAGTCCAGGACCTGCCTGGACTACAGAGACTGACCATGTCTCAAAACAAAACAAAACTTCCTGAGACTGGAAGTGCAGCCCAGTGGTAGAGCACGAGCTTAGGGTATACCAAATGAAAAACTCCCTTGTCTCAAAGTAAAATTTCTCTCTCTCCTATGATAAGAAAACAAGGCTAGAGGCATAGCAAAGAGGTTACAGCCCTTACTTACCTAGCAAGCACAAGACTTGAGTTCAATTCCCCAGCATCACATAAACCACGCATGGGGGAACACACCTGCAATTCCCGCACTAGGAAGGCTGACGCAGGAGAATTGCTGTGAGTTCAAGGCCAGCCTGGGCTACACTGTGAGTTCAGGACTAGCCTGGCCTGCAGAGTGAGATGCTGTCTCTAAAACAAAGGAATCAAGCCCTGCAATCCCAGCACTCTGGGAGGCTAAGGCTGGATGATCACAAGTTTGGGCCCAGCCTGGGCAATTTAGGGACTTAGCAAGACTCTGTCTTAAATTTAAAAATAAAAAATAGCTGAGGATGTAGCTCAGTGTGAAGGCCCTGGGGTCAATCCCAATCCTCCTCTCAAGAAAAGAAAGAAAGAGGAAAATGCAAGAGAAGAGGCACCCAATATAGACTTACACAGCTATGGACATGTGGTGTCTGAATACTAGACCTATGAGGGCCCTGATTTAGAAGTTGAAATAACTTGAGACTAGAACAGACCAAAGGAGGACTGCTAGTTATCCTCCAAAATCTATTTTCCCTCTTTATGATAATAAGGTTACAGCTTAGTATGGCTGCAGGACTAAATCCTCACTAATGGGAAAGGGCAACGGTGATTCATGCAATTTCCAAGTCATTTGCTTTAAAGGAAGTTACGTATTTCTTCTTCATCCTAGTTCTCTTGTGCAGAAAATCAGACTTGATTTTTTCAGCACAAATTTTTTTTTTTTTTTGAGACAAAGTCTTGCCCTGTAGACCAGGGCTGGTTCTGAACTATGTAGCCCAGTCTGGCCTTAAACTCATGCAAATCCTCCTGCCTCATCTTTCTGAATGCTAGAATTACCGGCGTGCCCCACAACACCTGGCTCTGATGAGAACAACACACACACATCTTGTTATTCTAAATGTGGCCCATGGACTGTCTGCGCCAGCGTAACCTAAGAGTCTGTAGAAGAAAAGGCAGAATCAGGCCCCTCTGCAGTTGCCCCAATCAGAGCCTGCAGTTTAACAAGTTGCCCAGGTGATTCGTATTTAAAGTGTGAGCAGACTTGGCCCGGGTAATAGGCGAGGTGAGGCAGAACGCCTCACACGCCTGTTAGTTACAGCTGAGCCCCCTACACCGACAGGTGAGCCCATCAACTCTTTTTCCCTCCAGTTACCTTTTAATATTGGTGAAATACATACAACATAAACCATACCAACTGGACCCCAAGTGTGAGGGTGTGCGTGAGCATGGTGCAGGTGCTGGGGATTGGATCCAGTGCCTGGGTCACACTAGGCATGTGTCCTTGTGAGACAGGGTCTCTCTCTGTAGTCCAGGCTCGTCCTGACCTTACTATGGAGCCCAAGCTGGCGATAGCTCCCAGCAATCTTCCTGCCTCAGCTTCCCGAGTGCTGGCATTACAAGTTGCAGACCACCACACCCAGCTAATTTCTCGGCGATGCTAGGCCTTGAGCATGGCAGGCAAGTGCTCTAACCCCTGAGCTATGTCCCTGCCCCCCAGCCTAACCATTTTTAATAGTTCAGTGGTATTAATTGCATTTCATATTGTTGTGAGGCCTTCACCACCAACCATCTCCAGAATTGTTTTTATCTTCTAAAACTGACCCTTGAAATCCTAGGCCATTAAACAACTGCCCAGGCTCCCCCGGCCCCCGGGCAACTGCCATTCTTGTTTCTACTATGAGACTTGAGAAGAGAAAAACAAACCTTTGACTTAGGTACCGCCCAGATTACCCTCCTCTGGGACTGAAGCACCCCTTTCCTCAGCTGTGTTAATGGACAGCAGCCTTAGCCGAAAACTGCATTTGACTGCCATGAGTTGCCTTACCGAAAGTCTTTCTGAGGTCAGGCCGTTCACATCCAGTGGATGCAGGGGTCAGTTACAGCACCGGGCCCCCTGCCCCAGCTGGGGATAGCTCTAAAGCTGTGATCATTAACCTTTTTGGTACCAGGAACTGAGTCTCCTGACTGATAGGAGGTGGAGCTTAGGTTGGCAATGCCAGTGATGAGGAACACCTGTAAACACAGATGAAGCCTTGCTCACAATTTTGCTACTTTCTGTTGTGTGACCCAGTTCCTAACAGGCCAGGGGCCAGGGCTGGGGACCTCTGCTCTACATGACTGTCAACTACAGAGCTTCTCTTAGGTTGGTGCGATTGTATTACCGCTGAACTCTTTTATCTTTCTTATTATGCAGTTCTCCTACTCCACGGGGTTGCTCTGGTGAATACTTCCCAACAGACCTTCCTTCAACCTCCTAGGCGGAGGGAGAAGAGCTACACAGCCCCTTCGTCCCCACTTTACACCAACCTCAGCTGCTCAAAGGAATGCATTAAAATTTTGGGGTTAAAGACAAAGATTAGCGTCATTTTTATGAGACAGGATTCGGTGATGGTGTTTCCCACAATACTTTCATTTCTAAGAAACAGCCAAAATATCTTTTTAAAAAAAATAATAATGATTTATGTTTTTTTTATTCAAAAACTCTTCCTAAGGACCTGAATTGTGCTTTTCATTTCAATAAAAACTAGGAATGTTTTTCCTGAGTGTGCTCAAAGACCAAAATAGTCTGAGAGATGGTTTCAAGATGGAGTGAGATAGATGCCTGTTCAAAATATCTTTCAAAGTAGCTGGATCATTTCACATTCCTGGCAGAAAAAAAAAAAAAAAATTACTGTTCTTATTTTTAATTTACTATTTATTTATTTAGAGTCAGGGTCTTGCTCTGTAGCCTGGACTAGCCTCAAGCACAAGAGGAGGCCCGAGCCTCCTGAGTACTGGGATTACAGGTGCGTGCCACTAGCTTTATGTGGTGCTGGGGAATCAAACTCAAGGCCTTGGGCTTGCTAAGCAAAAGCTTTAATCTCTGTGCCATTCCTCCAGTTCCCATTTATTTATTTACTCATTTACTTACACAGAACTTAGCATTGAACCCAAGTAACATAAGCTACATCTTTCTGAGGCACTAGGAAATGAACCAGGACCTTCCCAGCTTCCCTGCCCACGATTATGATTTTTATTACTGTATGTTTGTGATATGTAATCATTACATCCAGCTTGGGGAGCTGGTACGTGCACACGCTTCGCCTCACATTTCCTGCCCTCTCCCTCCATTCTCCCTCTCCCCAGGTCCCCCTCCCATCTCCACAAAGTCTATATCCCTGTTTCCCATCATTTCTCTTTTATTTCCAACAGCAAAAAATTACTTCTTTCCTCCAAAGTTATTCTTTTTACTAGTATGTATTTGTAGGCATAATAATTGCATTCAGTTTGAGGAGTGGGCCCGCACGGATGCCACAGCTTCCGCATTTTGCTTCCTTTCCCCTTCCCCCTCTCCCACGCCCCCCACACCCTCCACGCCGCCCACGCTCCCTTTCTCTCCCCACAAACTCTACCTTCCTGTTTTCTTCCATCACTCTTTTACATTTTTATGCTTTGGTTTTCTCATGTCAGAGGAGTCATAAGTTTCCGCATCTGATTCATTTCACTAAGCATGATGGTTTTAAGGTGCAGCTTGTTGGGGCGCACACCTGGAGTCTCAGCACTCGGGAGGCTGTAGCAGGCGGTTTGTCCTGAATCCAAGGCCAGCTTGGGCTACACAGTGAGTTGGGACCAGCCTGGACAACAGAGCGAGACCTTGTCTCAACCAACAATCGAAAAAATCAAGGTGCATCTATTTTCCTACAAATGACTCAAATTTATCTTTATGGCAAGGCAGATATCCATTGTGTGTACCCCATATCTTCTTTATCCATTCATCCCAGCAGCAAAAATGGAAAGTTTCATCTTATCAAGATTTTCTCCAATTTATAGCTATTCTAATAGGTGTATAGTTTGTTCCTAATAGTTTTAAGTTGCCTTTTTTTTTTTTTTCCAGGCCAGATCCCACTGTGCAATCAAGGCTGGTCCTTAACTATGTAGCCCAGGCTGGCCTCAGACTCGAAACAATCGCACTGCCTCTGCTTCCCCACGCTGGGATTACAGGCGTGCACCACCAAGCCTGGTTTATGTGGTGCTGGGGAGTTGAACCCAGGGCCTCGTCAAGCACGCTAATCACTGTGCTATTCCTGCAAACCCCCTCCGTTGCATTTTCCTAATGACTGATGAAGTCAAGCATCTTCTCATGCATTTATTCGTCATCAGTTCATCTTTGGCATCGGTTCAACTCATTTGTGCATTTGAAACATCAAAATTGTTTACTAGTTAAATTTTGAGATTTTTTTTTGTGTGTGTGTGTGTGCGGCTACAGAGTGCCAGTCTGTCTTGGGATGGATTTTGGAGATATTTGCCCCAATCTGTGCTTTGCCTTTCATTCTGTAACAATGCCCACAGCAGAGTAGTTTTCATCTTAGTGAAATGCAGCTGGCCAGGTTTCTCCCCAAGGACTGTACCTTGGTACAGAGCCTACAAGCCCATCACTGAGGAGTGCAGGCCCAGCCTGAGCCCTGTCCTCGGCCCTCCCAGGCTTCCGGCTGCCAATGGCAGATCACAGGTCTCCCTGCTGTCCCCTCACGATCCTGTGTCTCCAGTGAATGATGAAGGCCCTAATATGATTATAACAGAAGTAAAAAGGAAGTTTCATCTTATTTTACTTTAGACAGGGGCTCACTCTGTAGTACAGTCAGGTCCTGAACTCACTTCGTAGCCCGGGCTGGCCTCGAATGCACGGCAATCCTCCTGCCTCAGCCTTCCCGGCGCTGGGATTTCAGGCGTGCGTTAGCACACCGGCTGATGTCTGCACGGTGCTGCGGTCTCAAGTGCTAGGCAAGCGCTCTCAGCGTCTCACCGGGGCCCTCAGTGCTGGGGCTCCCACGGAAATCAGAACGCCTCTGGGGAAGTTCTCCCTGTTCTGAGAAACCACAGTGAAGTCGTTGTCCCGGCGGGCCGCAGCCCGACCCACGCAGCGGCCACCGCCGGCCCTGCGGAGCGCGTGGGACCCGCTTGCCTCGGCCCGGGATCGCCTCGCCGCCCCGCCCCGCCGGCCCCGCCCCTCCGGCCTTATCTTCAGGAAAGCTGGCTGGCCTCGGCTCCCAGCTTCCTGCGGTGTACCCCAGGGTCTCAAAAGCGGCGGCGCTGTTTGATTAGCTTTGGTTTTTATTCCAGACCCCTCCCCGGGAGCACCGGGGCTGCCTGGAGCGCTCCGCTTTTGTTCGTTTGTTTTGCGGTACTGGCTGATCAGACGCAGGACTTGCGCGCTCAGCCACGTACCCAGCCTTCCTTTTTTTTTCCTATTTTCCTTATTTATTTATTTATTTTGAGACAGGGTCTTGCTACATTGATAGGTTGCCCCAGACTGGGCTCTAATTTCCGCTCTTCCTGCCTCAGCCTCCCAGAGTGCTGAGATTCCAAGCCTCTATCACCAAGTTTGGCTCTTTAAAAATAGTAATAATAATTAATCTAGGGTCTCACAAAGTCACTAAATTGCCCGGACTGGGCTGTACCTGCAACCCTGCTGCCTCAGCTTACCAGAGTCCTGGGGTTACAGGTGTTTGCCACCACTTGGGGCTCAATGTGTCTCCTTCCCTTTCCTACCAAACCCGCTTGCTTGCTTTGCTTCTCCTTCCGCTGAGAGGGCGCCGCGATTCCCCAGCGCCTCAGGCCTTAGCTCTGATGGGCCAGCGTCAGTCCCAGCTACTCACGAGGGGGCGAGGGGGCGGCTGGCCACTTGGCAGTGGTGTTCCCGGGGTTACGCACGGTGCGGAGGGTACGGTTTCCAGGACCCTTGATTTTTCTAAATGGTAAATGAAAATGCCACTGAAAATATTATTTTTGTCATGGGCAGCCCTGGGGATTGCACTCGGGGCCTTCACATGGGCTTACATCCCCAGCTCCTACCCTCTTTTCTTTCTTGGTTTTATGTATTTAGTGATTTATTTTTCAGACAGAGCCCCACTGAGAAATTAAGCTACCCACGCTGGGATCAAGATGGTGATCCTCCTGCCTCAGCTCCCTACAGAGCCAGAATTATAGGCCTGGTGCAGGCCTAGCTCTAAATATCTTAACTTTGTGACAAATACCTTAATTTCACAATAATGTGGACACATCACTGAATGGATTAAAATATTAATGAGCGTGTGGGATAAAGCTGTGACTTAAATTTCCCAGAATTCCTTCATCTCCACTCCTAACACACCTTCTCAAAGGGTGCTGTGCTTGTCTCTCAGTGTATGGTGCCTTGCTGCGTACCCAAGGGCAGAATGTGTCCTTATTTATTTATTTGAGACAAGGTCTCACTCTGTAGCCCAGACTGGCCTTGGACTCACAACAAACCTCCTGTCTCAGCCTCCTGAGTGCTGGGATTATAGACGTGCGCAACCACGCCCATCTTATATGGTGCTGGGGAATCGAACTCTGGTACTTAGCGCTTGCCTTAGCACTTGCTAGGCAAGAGCTTTAATAGCTGAGCCATTCCTCCAGGCCCTTATTTCATATTTGTATCATACGGAAACCAAATGGAGTTTTGGCATGTAATAAATGCTCAATAGAAGTTGAATGAATGAATGAATGAAATACATTTTTGAGATTTGAAGTAGTGATGTCCACCTTAGCTTTCGTGTGGGGGGGTGTGGTGAGGTGGGTACAGGTGGGTGTGGGTGCAGGTGCGTGGTACTGGACAGTGAGCCCAGGGCCTTCATCTTGAGCTATATCCCTAGCCTGTTCTTTAGTTTTTGAGCAAGGGCTCACTAAACTGCCCGGGCTGAGCTCAAACTTAAGACCCTCCTGCCTCAGCCTCCCCAAATGCTGGGGTTACAGGCCAGTGCCACTGGGTCCAGCTTTTATTTATCCTTAATTAAATAAATACAAATTAAAAGAGAGGATGCCAATTATTACCATGGAATTTTGCAGATAAGGGCAGACCTGCCACATGAGGTTTTCTGCAAGAACCCTCAGCGCTCGGGTGGCCCGGGGAGGGAGGTAGACTGGCCTGCCCGCGTGCACACTGAGTGCTGCCTCAGCGACACAGCTCAGGGTGATTTGACAATATTTATCTGTCATATTTTCATGCTTTTGATTCATGATTTACCCTACAGAAATGATAAGATACATGTAAAAAGAAAGTCTATATTTAGAGCAGCACGATTTATACTGGGAACTTTGGGAGACAAACATAAAAATGAGGTACTGATTAATTATGACTTCTACACAATGAGTTATTAGGGAGTCATAAAATAATATTTTGGGGGGCTGGAGGTGTAGCTCACTGGTAGACTATGTGCACATGCATACACAATAATATCTTCAGGGCTGGGAATCTGTAAGTAGAATTTTATGAATAATTTTTTAAGTTGCAGCGAGAGTTTTATTTTGAAAATAAGGACAAAGAGATAAACGCATTCACTAACCAGAAGGGATCCCAAAGAGGGTTGCCATGAATAAAATTTTTATACATAAATTTTTAAATAGGGATAAGCTGGAGATGGGAGCACAGGCCTGTAATCTCAGCACTCTGGGAGGCTGAGGCAGGAGGATCACAAGTTCAAGACCAGCCTGGGCAATTTAGCAACTTAGTAAGGCCCTGTCTTATAATTAAAAATTAAAAAGTAGAAGGGTTATGGATGGAGTTCAGTGTGAAAGTCCTAGGCTTGATACTAACTAAATAAATATTTCAGCAAGTAAAGATTTTTGTTCTTAAGACCAAAGAAATCATTGAATGTACTTGATGACAGATTAGATTATCTGTGTGTGTGTGTGTAGTACTGGGGATTGAGTCTGGAGCCTTGAATTCAGGGCCCTTGTACAAAAGAGGCAAGTGCTTTACCACTGAGCTACAAAATAAACTTACATTTTGATTAAAGATCTCACTAAGCTGCCCAGACTGGCATTGAACTTGGGATCCTCTTACCCTAGATTCCCAAGTAGCTAGGATTGTAGGCAGGAGCCCCACACCTAGTAGAGGCTGTTTTTTTGTTCATTCATTTGAGATGGGATCTCACTCTAGCACAGGCTGGCCCTGAACTCACCATGGAGCCCAAGCTGGTCTTGGACTCAGGGCAATCCTCCTGCCTCGGCCTCCTGGGATCTGGGATTACAGGTGTGAACCCCCACTCTCTGCTTTATGTGTTGCTGGGGAATGGGATTTAAGGTCTTGAACTTGCCAGGCTAGCTCTTTAACCACTGTGCCACTTCTCCAGCCCCTAGATTCTGTTTTAAATCAGTAATTTTTCTTTTTTTTTTTTTTTGAGACAGGGTCTCACTCTGTGGTCCAGGCTGGTCCTAAATCAGTAACTTTTCTAAAGGCAGTGTTCTGAAAGATGGAAATGTCTGACACTGTTGGCTAAATGGGAAACAAAAATGTCTTTTTTACCTATTTAGTGGCTTCTAAACAAAATGAATGTTTGTCAAAGGCCCATTGGATGTGCCTCTGAAGGCCATGTGGATGTGCAGCTTGGGTTTACGTGGCGCCTACCCAGTTCCCCCACTTTTCTTCAGCCCACACCGTCTTCCCTCAGCGGCCCAGCACATGAAGTTTCTAGCGACCGTGAAGTGGGGACGATATTAAACATCTGCCCTTCACTATGTAACACTCAGTAGACATGTTACTCTGTAAAAATCTGATAACAGATTTTGTTTGTTTATGGTAGCCCTGGAGATTGGCCTCAGGGCCTTTACACTGAATAGCTTTATTTTTTATTCTGAGACAGTCTTGCTAAATCGCCCTATAGCCAAGGCTGGACTCAAATTCGTGATCCTCCTGCCTCAGGCTCCTAGAATGCTGGGGTTACAGGCATTAACGTTAAGCCTGGGTTTGTGTGTGTGTCTATGTGCATGTATGTGCTAGAGATTGAACTCAGGGCCTTCCCCTTGCACTGACTGAGCTGTACCTCCTGCCCAGTTTTACTTATTTTGAGACAGGGTCTTGCTAAATTGCCAACTAGCCCAGGTTGGGCTCCAACCTGGGATCCTCCGGCCTCAGCCTCCCAGGGTGCTGGAATTATATATCTAGTTCAAATGCAATGAAGTTTTTAATAGTGTAGAAACATCATTTAGGACACTTTCAGCTACAGATAACACCATACTTAACTGAAGCTGGGGAGGCGTTGCATGCCCTTAATCCCAGCACCCTAGGAGGCTGAGGTAGGGGGAGCGGGGATGGAGTCCGGCCTGAGCAACTCAGTGACTCAGCAAGACGTTGTCCAAAAAGAATTGAGCACGGGGCTGTGGATGTAGCTCTGTGTGAAGGCCGCAGGTCGGGAAAGTGACATCGAACTCAGGCTGGGAATCATCCTGGGAGGCTGCTGGTGTTTCGGTGTCTTCGGGTCTCAGGACCGAACTGGGATCCTTTTTAAGATATTCACTGTGATGTGGGAAAAGACTAAAGTTCTAATGGCTGATGCCTCCTGTTCCCTCACTTATCAGAGACCATTTCCATTAAATACACAGGAAGGAAGGGAGGGAGGGAGGGAGGGAGGGAGGAAGGAAGGAAGGAAGGAAGGAAGGAAGGAAGGAAGGAAGGAAGAAAGGAAGGAAGGAAGGAAGGAAGGAAAATCAGTTTCATTGAGAACCTCAGAAGTACAGGCCCAGGGAGGAAGTGACCGGGCCCCAGGGAAGACTAAGCCTGCCTATGGTCTGGGCCCTATTCCTGTTTCTCCCTCCAGGGCACAGGCAGGAGTTGTTACAGTAGGCTAGCAGCTGGAGTATGCCTTCTGGAATATTCCTAACTCTGCCAAGTGGCAGCAATATAGGTAAATTTCTTCACTAGGCACTGAAAAAAAAAAAAAAACAAGACTTAACAAAACAAACAAACAAAAAACAAACCTCTTTCCTTCTGACACATTATAACCGAGAAATATAAGGAACATACAAAAGACTTAGGGAATTATGCGGCACTCTGGGCGGGGCTGTGCTCCGCGGCTGGAGCGCTTGCCTGGCACGCACAAGGCCCTGGGTTTGGTTCTCCGGCACCACATCAGAATTAGCTGGGCGTGGTGGTACACATCTGTAATCCCAGCCCCGGGGAGGCGGAGGCAGGAGGACTGCTGTGTGTTCTAGGCCAGCCTGGACTGCACAGTGAGTTCAGGAGCAGTGAGTTCTGGACTACAGAGCGAGACTCTGTCTCAAAAAAAAAAAAAAAAAAATGATGTAACATTTAGAGGTGGATCGCTGCAGAAAAAGGAATAAAAAAGATCTGGTGTGCTGGGACGTGTGCAGACGGAAGGAGACGTGGGAACAGAGGCTGGAGGAAGGTGGCAGAGCCAGCGCCGGAGGCCCAGGAGGGCGCGTGCCCAGGCCGAGGAGTGGCCCGGCGCTGAGGCGAGGACGCTGGGCAGGAGCGCCGTGGGCACGTTCACGGAGAAGGAGACACGTCACGTGGCTGGGTGATACCACTGGACGAGGAGAGTAGGAAGTGCCCACGGATAAGTCGAAGGGGCACAGAGGACGCGGAAGCATTCTGGCACCTGGAGGACGTCACTTTTATTCTGACAGAGAGCCCTTGGGGGCTTGAGTAGAGGGCGGGTGGGACCTGACTTAGGTTTTGGAGCTGAGAATAGAACCTGGATCTAGGCATGCGAAGAATGTGCTCTATAGCTGGATGGTGCACACTTGTGATCTCAGTGCTGGGGGGGGGGGGGGGGGGGGGGGGCTGAGGCAGGAAACCCAAGTGTGAACC
>PVKB01007012.1:0-27865 GCA_004027205.1 Ctenodactylus gundi | reverse complement strand
GATCGGGGCAGTTTCTGAGGTAGAATTGGCAGTATGTCCTGAGAGAGTCAAAGGACTATTCCGAGGGTTTGGGCGTGAGCAACGGGCATGCAGTTGGCATTACCGGAGGTGGGGCAAGACTGTGGGTGGAGGAGGTTTGGGGAGGAAGATCAGAAATTCTACTTTCAGTATCTTGAGTTACTCAAATAGAATATTCCAGAAGGTATTTTGGTGAGGTAGGCAGTTGGACATGAGTTTGTTTTCTTTTGATTTTTGTTGTGTTGGGGATTGACCCCAGGGCTTTGCTCATGCTAGGCAAGCTCCGAACCACACAGCTCTATGATTTTATTATTATTATTTTGTGGCACTGGGGCACTGACCACAGGGCCTTTGCTCAGAGATACTTCCCCAGCCCTTTTGTGTTGTTTATTTAAGATAGGATCTTGCTGAATTGCTTAAATTGCCCAGGTGGTGCTCAAAATTACAATCCTCCCACCTCAGCCTCCCAAAGTGCTGGGATTAGACTTGTGCCCCCCAGGACAGCTCCAAGCTCTATGATTTTAAAGTTTTACATGGGTCTTAACTAAGGATATAATTTGCATGAAAAGCCACTCCTCCAATGCTGGGGAAGTGGGAAATGTCCTGCGAGGTGAGTGAGCACCCGGTGCTCTCCCCACTCACCCGCAGGGACGCAGACTCCCTGCTGTCCCGGGGCCAGAGAAATCCTCTCTCCCTTTAATTCAGCTAAAACACACTTCGCTTTCCCTCTGCACCACTTTGGTTTTTATTTATAGTACAATACCATCAGTGGGAATGCAGGGTGAATTTTCCAAAGAAATCCTGTCTCATATCTCTCCAGCCATGCTGTTCGCCTTTCCCCTGTGCTTCCCTTTGGAACCGTCGCTTCAAAACACAATTTAAAATAGCTGGATCACATATTCTGCCTGCTTCACGCAACAACCCATAAGCGATTTTCCAAGTTGCAACACAGTTTCCATAATTATCATTTTTAGTGGTTGCAAAGCAAACCTATCTTCACCTGCCTTTTTTGCTACTGTTGTATAATTAGGCGATTGCAGTAGCCCAAGCTATGATCTCTGGTGTTTACTTTTATTTTATTTTATTTTATTTTATTTTATTTTTTGCCCTAGGATATATTGCCAAGAGCAAGATTCCTGGGTCAAAGGGGACGGGCACTCGGGAACCCTCAACACATCATGCCAAATGGTGGAAAGGTTTGCGCTCATTTATAATGCCAGAAGTTGAATCTTTTTTATTAGGAAAAAGAGAAATAGCCAGGCGTGGTGGCACATGCCAGTAATCCTAGCACTCTGGGAGGCTGAGACAGGACGATCACAATTCTAAAAGCCCAGCCTGGGCAGCTCAGTAATTTGGCAAGACCCTATCTCTAAATAAATAAATAAATAAATAAATAAATAAATAAAGTGGGCTGGGGGGCTGAGGTGTAGCTCAGTGCAAAAGCCCTGGGTTCAATTCTCTATCACACACACACACACACACACACACACACACACACACAGAAGAAAAAAGAAGAAAATCAAATACAGCAAATTACTTACAAAACAGACTTTTTTTGAGACAGGGTCTCGCTCTGTAATATGGGCTGGTCCTGAACTCACTAGGTAGCCCAGACTGGCCTTGAACTCATGGTACCTCTCCTGCATCAGCCTCCCAAGTGCTGGAATTACAGACATGTGCCACCATGCCTGGTTTATGTGGTGCTGGGGAATCAAACTCAGAGCAAGAATTCTAAGTTCTATGCTATACCTCCAGCCCTTACTATAATTTTAATAAAATGCTAACCATAAAATTTTTTTGGGGGGGGGTCTGGGCTATCCTGCTCAGTTTTTAAATTTGCTTTTGTGTTTTATTTTTACACAGTTCATTAGTGTTTCTCTTAAAGTTTAACCTAAACCAACTAAACCAAGACTTACTTATTGTTAGGTATAATAAATGCTCTCATGCAGTCTTTTTGTTTCCTGTACTGAGAGTTGATGATAAAAAATAATTTAAAAAAAAACTTACACTATAATTTTTAAAAAACTGCCCTGGGGCACAGTGGTTAGAATGCTTGCCTAGAAAGCTGAAGGTCCTGGGTATGATTCCCCTGAACTGGGCAAGATAATGCATGCCTGTTACCCCAGCAGTCAGGAGGCTGAGGTAGGAGGATTTCTGTGAATTCAAGGCCAGCCTGGGCTCCATAGCTCAGGACCAAGCTGGACTATAGAGTGATACTCTATCTCAAAATAAAACCTATATTATCCTTTATATCATTTCTTTTATTCAACTATTATAGTTTTATTTCTGGTTCCAGCCTTTTTATTGCACCAAGAGGTTAATTAGTGCTTTAATTGGCCCTTCTCCCACTGGCCTATGTTAGCTATTCTAAGATATTTAAGGCTAGAATGACCTGGCCTGGTGATGAACCAGACGCCTACCCGCCCTCCTCTTCAGCAGCAGGGAGGCAGGTCCAGAGTGGGAATGTGGAATTGGAAACCGACCAGCTGGGTCAGACTGGTTTGGTTATGTCTCAAGGTAGCACTGTGAGAGGACGACAGTAAAAGTGAGTGTATCTGTTACTTAGGTCGCAGTAATACGCCTGTAAAGAAAGAAAAGATAAGCAAGACCCTGTTTCTGAAAGGAAGGAAGGAAGGAAAAGAATAGAAAGAAAGAAAGAAAGAAAGAAAGAAAGAAAGAAAGACTCCAGTTAAATTCCCAATACCTAACCAAGTCTATTGGTTTAGGTCTCTAATCCCTGTTCTCTGGGAGGCTGAGGCAGGAGAGTTGCCAAGTTCAAGCCCAGCCAGAGCAACTCAGCAGGTTAGCTAGACTCTTACTCAAAACCAAGAATATGAATGGGCTCAGGCTGTGGGCTGAGGATGTAGCGCACAGCGAGGCCCTGGGCAGGCCCCCTAGTGCCAGAAAGAAAAGCAACCCCATGCCTTTTCTCCCTCTTCCTTCCCGTTTCATTCCCTTCCTCTCCTTTTGTAATCAATTCAGACCTACGTTATAAGGCGGAAGGTAAGTGCCTGTGCCTGCCTCGGCTCCAGGGAAGCCGGGGCGATCAAAGCCGGCAAGGGCCAGGGCGGGTCAGACAGCAGCAGGAGGGAGGCACCTCAGAACGTTGTGAAGATACCAAGGAGACTAGGGACATGATTTTTCTTCCTGGTGCTGAGAGTTGAACCCAGGACAGCTCCATCCTCAGCCCCATTATCATTATTATTAATGACTATTATTATTGTTGAGACAGGGTTTTGCTAAATTGCTAAATTGCCCAGGTGGGGCTCAAACTTTGATCCTCCTGCCTCAGCCTCCAGGAGTGCTGGGATTTTTGGAGTTTACCACCACAGCCAGCTGATTTCTTGCTGTTAGAAGAGGGAGGGGGAAAAAAAAAGAATAGAAAAAGAAATGAAAATGGAGGAACAAATATAGAAAGAATATAAAGGAGAATAAATCCTGATTGATTGGTACTGGAAGGGTTGATGTGAATTCATAGTATTTTATGTAAAGATAGTCCTCAACCTACAATGGTTTAATTTACAATTTTTCTTTTTTTTAAATTTAAAATATAGAGCCTTTTCATGAAGCTACATCCCCAACACTTTTTTTTTTTTTTGAGACAAACTCTACTAAATTGACTAGGCTGGGCTCTGATACGGGATCCTCCTGCCCCAGCCTCTCACAGTTCTGGGATTACAGGCCTGCCCCCCTCTCACCCTGGGCTTCAACTGATTTTTTTTTAAATTTTTTAGATGGTGTGAGCCTGCCCATTGACACAGGTCTGTAATCTCAGCATGCTGGGAGGCTGAGGTCGAAGGATCACAGGTTCAAGCTCAGCCTGGGGCCTCTGTCTATTAATAAAAAATAAAGATGGACTGAGGATGCAGCTCAGTGTGAAAGTCCCAGTGGTCTCTAGTACAGCAAGAAGCAAAGAATGTCTGGGCAGTATACATCCAATAGAAACTTTACTTACAACTTTGTTTTTATTTCATTGTTATTTTTATGTATTTATTTTTTGAGATAGGGTCTTACTCTGTAGTCCAGATTGGTTCCTGAACTTGCTATGTAAGTCCAGGCTGGCCTCCAATTCACGGCAATCCTCCTGTCTCGGTCTCCTAAGGGCTAGGATTACAGGTATGGGCCACCACGCCCAACTAATTTTTTTTAATGTGGCGCTAGGGAATCGAACCGAGGGCCTTGGGCATGCTAGGCAGGGACTTTAACCACCACTGAGCTATACCCCAAGCCCTACTTTGAATTTTGAATGCTGACCTTTTCCCTGGGCTAGTGTTATATACTGTGATATTCTCTCTTGGTGCTGGGCGAAGCAGTCCCAGTCAGCCATGCCCATATGAAGGATTCAGTAGATTAGGTGATTAGGTGTATTAAATGCATTTACAATTTAATTATATATATATAATATATATATATAATATATATATATTTCTTTTTTTTTCTTTGCTCTGTAGTACCGCGTGGTCCTGTAGTACCGGCTGGTCCTGAACTCACTAACTCACTATGTAGCCAAAGTCTTGCCTCGACTCAGCAATCCTGCTGCCTCTGAGGGTTGGGATTATAGGCATGTACCACCAGGCCCAGCTTAATTTAACAATGTTTTAAATATATGACAGGCCCAGTGGGACACAGGGTAGGATGACAGCAAGTCGGTGCACAGCCTGGACATCTTATCAAGTTAGACTCTATCTCAAAATCAAAAAACAAAAACAAAAACAAAAAAAAAAACTGGGCTGGGTATATAGCTCAGGGTGAAGACCCTTGCTTGATCCCTAGAACCACCAAAAAATTAAAATAGCACAACTAACAATAGCTAAAATATGGAAGACACCAAAATACCCATCAGCAGACCAATGGATACACAAAATGTGGTATTTATACACAATGGGATACTATACATCTATAAAGTCCAATGGCGTGGAGCTTTTGTAAGCACATGGAGGAAACTTGAAACCAGCATGCTTAGTGAAGTGAGTCAGAAGCAAAAGGTGAAATATCGAATGGTTTCTCTGATATGAAAAACCCAGATCCCCGATCACAATTATCTCATGGAACTTAAAATGAAAAACAAAGGGAAGAGGAATGGGGGGCAGGAGGGTGGGTTGGAGGGTTGGTAGAGGGAAGGCCAAAAGGAGAGAAGGGAAGGTCTTGTAACTTTGCCATGATATGTATGTGCACAAAATGCCCAAGGCCAATGTAAACCTTAAATTTTGCACTTCTACATGTCAATAAAATGGAGAAAAAATTAAAATAAATTTTGTTAAATTAAAAGAAATATATATATTTGCTGGGGAACATAGAAAGACTCTGCCTCAATTTTTTATTTTGAGACAGGGTCTCACTGAGGCACTAAAATGGCCAAGCAGAGCTTGATCTTGAGATCATTCTGCCTCAGCCTGCCAGAGTGCAGGAATAACAGACACTTGCCACATGCCCTGCTGTGAATTTTATGATATGTGTGTGTGTGTGTGTGTGTGTGTGTGTGTGTGTGCGCGCGCGCGCGTGTGTGTGTGTGTATAACATAACAATAAGAAAGCATGCATAAGGCTGAAACAGAAGTATCTCAAATTCAAGGTCAGCATGGGCTACGTAGTTCGTTCTACCCCAACCCTGTCTATGTACAAGACCCTGTCTCAAAACAAGAACAGCAACAAACACACCAAAAATATAATTAACAAAATAAAAATTAATAATAGAGATGTAAATGCATCTCTATTACATATGTAGAGAACTAGATGTAAGCGCATGTATTTATGCACACACATCGCATGCCTACGTCCCCCAGCTCTGCCCCCTGAGGAAGCCCAGAAGCTGTACCACCGGCCACACCAATCACACTCGAAGCCTACACCCTGACCTCTCTTTAGGTAAATGGCTCGCTCTAGGTTTGGCTCTGAGAAAGCACAGGATGAAATTGGGACACCCTATTATTGTGTCAGAAAATAAGTAAATAATGAGGATATGTCAAAGGATGCAAAATCCAGCTGGAAGGGCCTCCTATTGCTAAATCTGGTAAAAGTCAATATCAAAATAAACAACAAGCAGGTGAACATCTATAATCCCAGCACTCAAGGAGGCTGAGGCAGGAGGATCACCAGTTTGAGCCCAGCCCAGGCAACTTGGTGACTTAGCAAGATCCTGTCTGAAGATAAAATGAAATACAACAAAAGTAGTAGGTTCCAATCCATTGAATAAATTAGAAAGCCTAAGTCTAGGCTGACACAAATCATTAAATGAATGGAAAGTGTGATGAGGGATGGGACGCTTACATGTGCTCCACAGAAATGCTTGCTAATTACTTAGGGAAAAGGAGATAGCCAAGTGGCCAACACTGCTTTAACTGGGTAATTATGTTCACACCATCAGTAATGAACAAACTGAGGCCAGGTGCCACTGGTCGGGATAAATCAAGCAGATGCCAGCGTGTGTCTGAGGTGCTCCTGCCAGAGCATCAGGACACAGCCGGTGAGGAGCTGTGACATTCAAGCGTCACCCCCAGGGTGGGGTTGGGGGACCCACGCAGGAAGCCTGGTGTCATGAGGGCAAGGACGGTGTCACTCCGGGCATCAGGGACTAAGGAAGGTAAAAAGGAGATGCCTCCAGTGCGACATTAGGGCCATATGGGCCGACAGATGGTCACATGAGGTGGACGGTCCACTGTGGGAAGGGCGGGCCTGAGCCGGGAGCAGAAAACCTGGTTAAGACTGAATTATTGCAAGGAGACAGAGCCCCAGCAAAGTCTCCGTGGGAGGTTGGGTCCAATGACAGCAGAAAAGTAGCACCCAGAAACACTATGCTCAAACCCAACAAGACCAAAGACAGAGAAAATCTTGAGGGACACTGGTGTGGGAGGAGAGAATTATCTCACCCCAAAAATTACAATTACAGTGGACTTTTCATCAGAAATCATGTTAAAAAGAATAGAGTGAAGAAGTGAAATATTTGAAGTACTGAAAAATCAACCTATCCATCCAAAGAAATTATTATTATTATTATTATTATTATTATTATTATTATTGAGATAGGGTCTTGCTCTGTGGTCCAGGCTGGTCCTGAATTCACTTCAGAGTCCAGGGTGGGCAATCCTCCTGTCTCAGCCTCCCAAGTGCTGGGATTACAGGAGTGTGCCACCACGCCCAGTTTATGTGGTGCTGGGGAATCAAACTCGGGTACTTAGCACTTGGCTTAGCGCTTGCTCAAGCGCTTTAATCGCTGAGCCATTCCTCCAGCCCCGAAATTATTATTTTTAAAAAGTTCTGGAAAGCCTTTCTCAAACAAATAAACAAATACTGGGTATTCATTGTAAACAGATCTGTAATCCCAGCACTCCAGAATGCTGGGGCAGGAGGACTGCCATGGTTCCAGGGCTGGGCTGGGCTACACAGTAGTGCTTTATGCAGCGCTAGGGAGGAATTAAACTCAGGGTTTGTGCTTGCTAGGCAAGCACTTTAACCGCTGTGCTCATTCCTCTAGCTCAGATCGCTTTATGTTAGAAATCAAGGGAGTTCTAAGGAAGCAATAGGGACATGTCAAAAGGACACACAGACCTGCATGAACGAGCTACTGGCCAAACTGAGAAATGTTGAATACCTAAATAAAATAATGATACCAATAGGTTATAAACCATTGGACTAAGCCAAGCCTGGGGGAGACCTATAGTCCTAGCATTCTGGGAGGCTGAGGCAGGAGAATTCCAAGTTTGAGCCCAGCCTGAGCAATTCAGTGGCTTGGTGAGACCCTGTCTCAAAAATTAAAGCCAAAGGTGGCCTGGGGATGTAGCTCAGCATAAAGGCTCTGGCTTCCATCCTCAGCACTGTAAAAATATGTAAAAATAAATAGAAAAAAGAACATAAGCCATTGAATAAAATGAGAAACCTTGAGTTCATGTTATACAAGTTGTAAGTTTCAGAAGGAATAAAAAAATTACATAGTTTCAAACAATTATAGGGTTCTGGGTGTAATTTACTACAGAACTCTTGCCTAGCATGCTATGATCTTGGGTTCAACACAAGTGTTGCAAAGCAAAGTAAAACAAATAAAAAAGCAAAGAAATCCCCATATAAAATATCTATTAATTATGAAGGAGAAAAGAATAACTTCATAGAGCATAGCAGATATCACCTCAATCACGTGACCAAAGTAGACATCCTTACTGGGAAAACAGACGTTGTATGCTACCTGACACACCGTGGTAGCGCTGGCTGGAGTCCCGGTGGAGGGGAGGGTGAAGGAGGAGGATGGAGAGTTCAAGGTCAGTTTGGGCTGCAGAGCGAGTTCCAGGCCAGCCGGACTACATGAGACAACCCCCCCCCCACACACACACACAATCTCAAAAAAATAAAATAAAACTCAAATTTTGTTAGACTGCTGCAAAGATACAGAATTCAAATCCTTTCCTAAAGAAGCGTCAGAAACACATTGAGGGACATTCTACAAAACACCTGTCCCAGACCTCTCAAAAGTGTCCCAGTAAGGAAATTCCAAGCAGCTGCCTCAGGCTGAACACTATTACAGAGGAAAAACAGACAGATGAATATATCTGACTGAGCAGGGTTGCAGTGAGTTTGAGTCCAGCCTGGGCTACGCAGTGAGATCAGGGCCAGTCTGGACTACAGACTAAGAACTTGTCTAAATACAAGAAAGAAAACACTGGACTTACAGATCCTTTGGCCACTGAAGCCAGGACTAGAGGAGCTGATGGAACTGGAGTGGATTGTGTGGATTAGACAGTGGCATGTGACCAGGTCAGTTTCTTCAGGTTGAAGGCGAGGCTGTGGTTGGGAGACCCTCCTTGGTGGGAAGAGGCATGCATGTAAGCACAGTGGTGCGTGGCGCGTGGAGACGGGGAATTACTTTAGCAACTTGCTCTCCGATGCTTCTGGGGAGAAAACGCTTTGCACTTGTTTGCAAATTTTTGATAATTTTTCAAATGGTTTGAAAACCAATTTATTCAAAGAAAAGAGCAAGTAAAGGGTTGGAGGAATGGCTCAGTGGTTAAAGCGCTTGAGCAAGCGCTAAGCCAAGTGCTAAGTACCTGAGTTTGATTCCCCAGCACCACATAAGCAGGGCATGGTGGCGCACACCTGTAATCCCAGCACTTGGGAGGCCGAGACAGGAGGATTGCCATGAGTCTAAGGCCAGCCTGGGCTCTGAAGTGAATTCAGGACCAGCCTGGACCACAGAGTGAGGCCCTGTCTCAAAAAAAAAAAAAAAAAAAAAAAAAAAAAAAAAAAAAAAAAAAAAAGAATTTCACAAACAAAGAGCAAGTAAAACAAGAATATATGCATGTGTATAAAGAATCATAAAGAGAATTGTAGAGGTTAACTACTAAAAACGAGTGATTTTTTTTTGGGGGGGGTTCATACTAGGGATTAAACCCTTGCACTGATCTACACTCCTGGCCCTTGTTTTTATTTTTTATTTTGAGCTAGTGTTTTGCTAAATTGTGTAAACTAAGCTCAAACTTGTGATTCTCCTGCCTCAGCCTCCAAGAGTGCCACAATTACACCACCACACCTGGCTAATAGTGGGTGAATTTGACAAGAGAATTATGAAATAGAGTAGGAATGAAGAGGCACCTGAGGACATTATTTCATAAGCTTTTGTATGATTTGAAACTCTCAGAAAAAAAATTTCCATGTCTGGGAGGCCAAAGCATAAAAGACTGCAAATTTAAACTCAGCCTGGACAGATTAGCAATTTAGTGAGAACTTGTCTCAAAATAAAGAAAACAAAGGGTTGAGAATGCTCAGTGCAAAGGCCAATCCTACTGTGAGGGGCAGTGAGTGGCACATTCTCATATGATGTTGTGTAATGTCCACGCATGTCCCACCCTGTTCCCTTTCCCTGAGAGCTTTCTTACATGTCTCTTGCATGTTTGACACCAGCATGCACCAAAGAGACAATGGGGAAGGAGGGAAAAGGATGTTACATCCCAGCGACCAGCTGCACCAATCCGACTTAAGCAAATCACCTTCAGCCTTGTTTGCAGAGGGGCCCCTTCAGATGGCACCTGGGAGGGTAGCGAGCTGTGCCAACCGGAAGGGGCCTGCAAATTAGGGATTGAAAACTGCTCACCTGCCTTGTTTCCGCATGCCTGCCCTTCATCAGGGGTGGACACCGCCTTGTAAGGTTATTTAAAGCCTCCTGGCCTCCCTGTCCTGCCTTCGTTGGGACAGGTGAACCCCTTGGCCTCGTTTGCTGTGAGTTCGAGGCCAGCCCGGACTACACAGTGAGCTCAAGACCAGCCTGCGCTACAGACACCCTGTCAAAAAAAAAAAAAAAAAAAAAGGAAGAATAGAGACAAGCTTCTCCCAGATAAGCATAGCTTTCAGTCAGTGTTTACTTGTTTGCTTTTTCTAACCGTTCCTCCGCTGGTAATTGGCAAACTTACAGGTGTTTATTCAGCAGAGCTGTGTGCTTGTGTTCATAGAAACGGAGGGATAAAGCAGTGAGAGCATATTTATCAAAGAAACAAAAATGACTGTGCACACAAATGGGAAAGGTTTCTGTTACACGGGCCCTGCGGGACGGGCAATTTACAATCCCAGCTCTACAGAGGCCGAGGCAGAAGGATCACAGATGGAATCCCAGCATGGGCAGCTTAGTAAGATCTGTCTTAAAATCAAAATCAAAAGTGGGCAGGGGAGGGCAACCAGCTTGGGACGTGCCCCAGAAAGTGGGAGCTTTTGTCTTTCTATCCTTTGTTTTAAATAAACACTTATTATTCTAAAAAGAAAAAAAATAGGTTGAGGATGTAGCTCAGGACGAAGGTCCTGGGTTTGATATTCAGTACCACAATAAATCAACAAATAAACAAGCAAATAAATGCCTGAACTTTTTTTTTTTCTTCTATAGTTCAGGCTGGTCCTGAACTTACTAGGTAGCCCAGGCTGGCCCCAATCTCATGGCAATCCTCCTGTCTCAGCCTCCTGAGTGCTGGGATTATATCTCCTGTTTTTTGTTTTGTTCTGTTCTTTCTGTGTGGGGTCTCGTTACCAAGGCCTGGCCTCAGACCCATGACCCTCTTACGCTAAGCACCCGAGTTGCTAGGTTACGGGCATGCCCTGCCACAACTGCCTTTTTCTTTTTTTCTTTTTAGTTTTCCTTTAATGCTAGATTTGAAAATAAATTGCCTCCAGTTTTTCTGAGGCCCCACTGTAAACATAAAAGAGAAAAGTAAAAGAATAATTTAAAAACCATACAATAATCTTTTCTGTCAAACACAATGTTGCATAATTACATTTTGTTTGTTTGTTTGTAAAATAGAAGTTTGAAAATAGTAGGTAGGCAGGGCCACTTAGGGTTCTTAAGTATCATTGAATAGAATGGGTATCTGGAGTGTTCTTAAAGTCAGATACATATATGACATTTAATATTTTTCATTATAACTTTTAAAAAGTTTGGGGGGCTGGAGGAATGGCACAGTGGTTAACGCACTTTCCTTGTAAGCTCAAGGCCTTGAGCTCGATTCCCTAGCACCACATAAAACTTGGCATGGTGGCACACACTTGTAATCCTGGCACTCAGGAGGCTGAGGCAGGATTGTTGTGAGTACAAGGCCAGCCTCAGCTCCATAGTGAGTTCAGGATCAGCCAGCCTGGGCTGGAGAGCAAGACCCTGTCTCAAAAAAAAAAAAAAAAAAAAATTCTGTAGTATTTAACGTTTTCAGTAGCCCTGTAGACTAGTTAAAATCTTAGCATTTTGAACTATCACAGGATCTGATCTGGATTTCTGGCTCCATTTTAAAAAAAAAAAAATTTTTTTTTTTTTGGATGCTGGGTCTTGCTCTGCAGCCCAGTCTGCTTCTGAGCTCACTATATAGCCCAAGCCGGTCTTGGACTCGCAGCCATCTTCCTGCCTCAGCCTCCCTGATGCTGGGATTACAGGTGTGTGCCACCATACCTGGCTTTATGTAGTGCTGGGGAATTGAACTCAGGGCCTTGCACCTGCAAGGCAAGCGCTTTAATGGCTGTTCCATTCCTCCAGCCCCGGCTCCATTTTTTTTCCCCCCACTGGCATATAGTGACTACTGCACAAGGCTACACATCACATTCAATGTTAATAAAGATAGTCACACATATCCACCATTAGGGGATGCCTACAACATGCAGAGGGCTGGAGGAAAAGGCAACTTGAATGTCAGCAATGGTGAAGTTTCTGCCTTTTTTTTCTTTTTAAGCACACAAAACTAGGTCCTAGACTTCTTTTGCAATGCCCAAAGTACCCAGAGGAGCACTTGGCTTACCACATACTCAACAGATACTTCTTGACTTTTGAAAAACTTACTCTGATAAAGTGTCCTTAGGGACTTATTTCCCGGTTCTGATTCCCTAAGGGTCATAAAAATAGACCATAACAAAAATGTGTTGCAGAAACAAACGTCTGGAAATATGAAATATTGAGTCCTGGTTCTTTGCCCTTTCTACCAGGAAGCACAGTAAAATTGTATATATGAAATTGCAATTTTATTCCTAAAATTTTACTAACACCTTGGTAACAAAAAGAAAAAAATCAATGTGTTTAGTTTTATAGTGTTTGAAAATAAGAATTGTTTCTGTCAGTTTTTCTTCCAAAAAAAGTTCAGGAGAATCCAGAACTTGATAAAGACAAACTTTTTCTTTTCCTTCTTTTTTTTTTTTTTTTTTTTTTTTTTTTTTTTTTTTTTTTTTTTTTTTGAGAAAGGGTCTTGCTCTGTAGCCCAGAGCTAGTCCTGGCCTTGAACTGAAGGCAGCCCTCCAGTCTCAGCTGCCTGAGTGCTGGGATGACAGGCATGTTCCATCATACCCAATTTATGTGGTGCTAGAGACTCGAACTCGGGTACTTAGCACTTGGCTTAGAGCTTGAACCACTGAGTTACTCCTCCAGCCCTGATAAACACAAGCTTTTAGCATGGGTTTGTTGCTCAGTGGTTAGAGCACTTGTCTAGCATGCACAAGACTCTGAATTTAATTCCCCAGCACCATGTAAAAAAATTAGTCATGTATAGTGGCACACACCTGTAATCTCAGCATTTGGGAGGCTGAAGCAGGAAGATTGCAGTGAGCTCAGTTCAGGACCAACCTGACCTACTGAGTACAACCCTGTCTTGAGGAAAAAAAAAAAAAGAAAGCTTTCAAAAGACATATGAGTCATAAAATTTTATAGAATAATTGTGTGGTAATATAGTGAATATTATATTTGCTTTTATATTCATTACTGAAAAAAGATGATTCTTTAATGGTTTCTAGTTTGCGTGAATGTAATTTTCAATCAGAATAGAAAAAAACATCTTTTGTTTTCTTTCCAGACTACCAGTGTTTATATTTACATAGCATTGTAGCTAAGAGACAAGTCTCTGGCTTCTGGTCACTTTGTTTTAAGCCGTGCTTCCATTTCTTTAATTTCTACGAAGGTTCATTTTGGACCTTGGGATGCAGCTCAGTGGTAATGCACTTTCTATCCTGAGACCCCAGATTCCATTCCAAGACAGCAATAAACACGCACACGAGATCCTTTCTTACCTCTATTTCTTTTCTTTCCTTCCTTCCTTCCTTCCTCTTTCTTTTCTTTCTTTCTTTTTCTTTCTAGGGAAAGTACAATGTTGTATCAATTACAAGTATACTTAGGGGCTAGAGGAATGGTACTGCCGTCAAAGTGCTTGCCTTGCATGTACAGAGCCCTGAGTTTGACTGCCCAGCACTATAAAAATTTGCCAAGTGTGGTGGCACACCCTTGTAATCTCAGCACTCTGGGAGGCTGAGGCAGGAGGACTGCAAATTCAACCCCAGCCTGGGCAGTTTAGTAACTTACTGATACTCATCTCACTAACCCTGTCAGTATGAAGACACTGAGTTCTATTCCTGATACCAAAAGAAAAAAAAAAGATGCATAATGATAATTCAGGATTCAGGACTTTCTGTAAAATAGAAGCAATTTTGATGAAACTTCTTTTTTTGAGACAGGTCTAAAGCCCAGGCTGGTCCTGAACTCACTATGTAGCCCAGGCTAGCCTTGAACTCGTGGTAATCCTTATACCTCAGCCTCCCGAGATATTACAGGCAGGTGCCATCAGGAGATTACAAGTATGTGCCACCATGCTGAGTTTACGTGGTGCTGGGGAATCAAACTCAGGACCTTGCGCTTGCTTGGTAAGCACTTTAAACACTGTGCTATTCTTCCAGCCTAAAACATTTTTTTATTCAATAATTTCTTCTAATTTACTCATATAAAATTATTTTGGGGGCTGGGGGACATAGCTCAGTGGTAAGACTGCTTATCTTGTATGTACAAGGCCCTAAGTTCAATTCCTCAGCACTACATAAAAACTAACTGGTGGCATATATGTGGCATCACACACCAATAATCCCAGCCCTGAGGAGGCTGAGGCAGGAAAACTGCTGAGATTTTGAGGCTAGCCTGGACTACACAGTGAGTTCAAGACCAACCTGACTACAGAATAAGACCTTATCTCAGAAAAAAAAACCAAATTATTTTGGCTTATTTTTATTTAATATTCTTAATTAAAACTAATAATGCTTATGACCTAGAGAAAAAACAATTAGATAGAATACTTAATTATAAATCTTTCAGATCTGAAGAACGAACTAAGTTACTAGCTACTCATGACTTCACAGCATGGATAGATACACTTTTCTTCATTCGTCTTTGTGGAAAACTTCCACCTCACCTACGCCTGAGGACGGAATGGCTGGTCTGCCAACTACCAGCAGGTGGTAGACTGGAATGACAGGTGTTCAAAACTCAATGAAAGTATGATTAAGAAAAGTCACTTAGTGAGCTAGCCATAGTGGCGTACCCCTGCAATCCCAGCTACTTGGTAGGCTGGGGCAAGAAGACTGAAAGTTCAAGGCCAGCCAGGGCAGTTTAGCGAGAGCCAGGTAAAAATAAAACTTAAAGCTGGGCATGGTGGTGTATCCTCTGGGAGCCTGAGGCAGGAGGATCTCAAGTTGGAGTCTGGCCTGGTTAACTTATCAACATAGGGAGACCTGTCTCAAAATAAAAAAGAAAAAAGAGCTAGAGATGTAATTAGAACCAGGCCCAGTGTTCAATCTCCAGTCATCCCCTTCCAAGAAGAAAAGCTGTTTAGTAGTCAGTGTGTGGTAACTTACCACATAATACATCGTAATTTTGAGTAATGGTATGGAAGCCCAAACCTAAAACAAAACGAAACAGAAAGAGTCTTACAGCCACTAAGGTTGCTTGCAGTCTTTTTTTGCGTTTAAGAAGCTAAGTTAGATTGTCCTCAGAAACTAAGTGACCGAGGACATGCACTAAACCTCCGCTGTGGTTTCATCTGATATTGTTGCCTTTTTACTTACTAAAATCATCTACCACATGGGAAAATAACATGAGCATTTACTACAGGCATCTGCCTTGATTGTGTTCCCTAGAATCTGACTTACACAGGTTATGAAATAGGGAAACTGTATTGCCACAGCCTTTGTCAAAAAACTTCAGATTTTGTAAAAATACACCTTCCCCTATTAAAATTCCCCATTGAGTACCTAAGGCCATTATAATCATCCATTTCTCCCAAGCCTTTCTACTACCATGGTAGTACTTCTCACTTTTTTTTTTTTTTGAGACAGGGTCTCGCTCTGTTGCCCAGGCTGGTCCTGAACTCACTACGAAGCCCAGGCTGGTCTTAGACTCAAGGCAATCCTCCTGTCTCAGCCTCCCTATTACAGATGTGACTCTTACTACTCTAAGAACTATTTTCTGTTTTATACTTTTTGCTCTTTAAAACTTACTTGCCCCAGGGCTGGAGGGATAGATCAGTGGCTAACGTGCTTGCCTAACAAGTTCAAGGTCCTGAGTTTGATTCCCTAGAACCACATGAGATGGGGGTGGTAGCATATACCTGTAATCCCAGCCCTCAGGAGGCTGAGGCAGGATTGCTGTGTGTTTGAGGCCAGCTTGGGCTACATGGTGAGTTCAGGACCAGCATGGACTACATATTGAGATCTTGTCTCAAAAACAAAACAAGGGGCTGGAGGAATGGTGCCGCAGTTAAAGCACTTGTCTAGGAAGCACAAGACCCCGAGTGTGATTCCCCAAAACCATATAAGCTGGGAGTGGTGGCACATGCCTGTAATCCCAGCACTCAGGAGGCTGAGGCAGGAGGATTGCTGTGAGCCCAAGGCTAACCTGGTCTTCATAGTGAGTTCAGGACCAGCCTGGGCTACAGAGGCAGATCCTACCTCAAAACAAAACAGCTTTCCTACTTCTTGTCTTGTTTCTTTAGGATCTTTCTGGGCAAAAGTAAGTGCTATTTTACTTATGTATTTATTATTTAGGTGGTGGTGGCACTGGAGATCGAGCCCAGGACCTTCACACTGAGCTACATTCCCAGCCCATTCTTATTTTTGACTTTAAGACAGGGTCTCACTAAGTCACTAAATTGCACAGGATGGGTTGCCTCCTACATCAGCCTCTCAAGGTGCTGGGATTAAGGCCTGCACCACTGGGCCCAGCTAAAATTAGCCAATTTAAAAAAAAAATAATAATTGTAATAGGGAATCAACTATGGTTTCCTTTGAGCACGTTCCTGAAAACATCATCTACTGCTAGGAGCATCCAGAGCACTGAAAATCCAGAAGGCTTCGCTGCTCTGGGAGAGCTCTCTTCTGAATCTTCACTCTGACGAGTGATCTGATTCCCAGTGAATCACGGGAGTAACTTCTCTAAAGCACCTATAAGGAGATGTGAAGAAGAACAACCGAAGCAAAATTTAGCTCTGTGAAAGAGTTGCTACGGCTCGGAAATCTATTGTTAATTTTGCACAACATGTTCTGATGGCAGAATGAGCTTCCTAAATTTGCTCTGGAAGCTGACACAGGGAGAAGCCATCTGACACCTCTGTTGCAACCAGCCTATTTTCAACAGCCTAAAAAACAAACTCAAATAAAACTTAACTGTGAGTTTTTGGGAGGGTACCACTAAAAAGATGATGTCACCTTTCCTTTCTCGTGATCTTAAAGCGGTATGAGGCCATTTTCCAAGAAATGAGTAGTTCAGTCATAATGCACGTGGCAGGCAGATAAATCTCAAAGGATTGCCTCAATGTCCAAAAAACTTCAGTTTCTTACCTTCTTTTTTTCTTTCCTTTCTTTGTCTACATGGATGGTGCTGGGGATTGAAACCAGGGCCTTTACACTGACCTATATCTTCAGTTTTCTCTTGAACTTTTTTTTTTTTTTGACACTCCATTGCCCAGGCTGATCTCAGACTTGCAATCCTCCTGCCTCATCCTCCCATGGTGCTGGTGTTACAGGACTGCTTCACTTGTTTGGCTTAAGTTGGTGCTAAGAGCTGGAGATTTCTCTTTGGAGTGGGGTCTCAGTAAGCGGCCCTGACACATGTTTACTAACTCGGCTTGATTACTGCTGAATTTTATAGTCTGCTTTTGAGTTAAATCATAAATATTTGGCTCAACATTGAGTCAAAACCTGACAAAGAAAAAGGCCACTGCGGCACATTTCTGTCACATTTAAAAAGAAAACAATGAACAGTCTGAATCTGCAGCGAGCACTTGTTTCAACAACTCAGGCTGTTATCGCAAGGGAGAAGAGGCTTTTGCTTATCGGAAGTGTTGGCTTTATCACTTTTATGACGAAAAATGAAAAATGGCATTGGGTTTTAGGTTTTATTGCCAAGGGGGGAGAAAACTACAGAATGATACTAGGAAAGAATGGATTGTTTGAGAAATGACCTTCAAAACGGCAAGTGCTTGGGTCAAGGTGTAGTCCAATGGTTAGTGCACATGCCTAGCGAGTGCAAGGTCCTGGGGTCGATTCCCAGCACCTTACAAAAATTAGCTCGGCATGGTGGCATAGGCCTATCACTGTAGTACTTGGGAGGCTGAGGCAGAGAATTGCTGTGAATTTGAGTCTGGTCTGGGTTTCATAGTGTGCTCAGAAGCAGCCTGGACTACAGAGCGAGACTCTATCTTAAAAAATGTGTGTGTGTGTGTGTGTGTGTGTGTGTGTGTGTGTGTGTGTGTGTGTGATCTTCAGTCATATATATATATGTATATATATATATATATATAAAATCTTCAGTCATATATATGACTGAAGATTTGAGATCAGTAAATTAAAGTACACCATAAAGATAATGAACATTTTTACTATGCACATGTCAGCTAGTGTCCTCTAGGAAACAGACATACCAACATAGAAGTGCAAGAGATTCATTGAGGATAAATGTGGCGATAAGTAGAGGCAGAGAGCATGGGGAAAACCAGAGGAAGGCCGAGCCGGGGTGGAGGGCTGCTGCCTGTGAGAAGGAAGGCAGAGAGACCTAAGCATGGCTACCCACAGCTTTGGGCTACGGGGTAGCTCAGAGAACACACTCGCACAGCTGGTGGAGAGGGGCACGGCGCAGGCAGAAGGTCAGGAGGTCTGTTGTGGGCACAAGGGCCCAGCCCGCAGTGCTGTCATGGAGGCAAAGTTGCCCCGGGAGGACAGGCTGGCCTGGGCTGGAGGCTGTGACAGAGCCCAAAGGTGCCACAGCTGGGCGCTGCCAGGTGACTGTGCTCTGTAGGCACTTACTCTGTGTGCGTGTGTGATACTGGACATCACACACTAAACTACATCTCCAACATACTTTTATTTTTGATTTTGACTCAGGGTCTCACTAATTCACTGAATTGTGCAGGCTGAGTTCGAACCTGAGACCCTCCTGCCTCGGCCTTGCAGAGTGCTGCCACTGCAGGATTGACTCACAGGGCAGGCACTTCTATCCTCTGCAGAGTAAGTTCTGGCAACTGAGTGAGAATCTGTCTTAAAAATAATAGTACTTTTTTTTTTTTTTTTTTGCAAGGCTGGACATGTGGCTCAGTGCAGACACCCTGGATTCAATACCCAGAAACCACCCCCCAACACACACACACAGGAAAAATGAAAAGAATATAGAATATATGGTGAAAGGTGGAAAGGAAGGCTTCCTTCCTTCTCCCTTGTACTCATCCAGTTTGTTTCCTAGAGAAACCAGTCACTCGTTTTGTTCCCTTTTTCACCCTTTATCTCTGCATATATATTTTCGGCAATATGCTTTCTTTTAAAAATATATATTCTTACCCAGACCTGGTCATGCAGGCCTGTAATCCCGTCACTCTTGAGGGAGGCTGAGGCAGGAGGATGGCACGTTCAAGCCCAGCCATGGTAATTTAGTGACATAATGAGACCATGTCTCAAAATAAAGGAGTGGGGGTGTAGCTCAGCAGGAAGGCCTGGGGTTGGTTCCCAGGTTCCCAGGAGACACACACACACACACACACACACACTCAATTTCCCAGTATCATATACAAATCAACTGGACATGGTGGCACACACCTGTAATTCCAGCACTGGGGAGGCTGAGGCAGGAGGTTTGCTGTGAGTTTAAGGCCAGGCTGGACTCCATAGTGAGATCAGGATCAGCCTGAGGTACAGAGTGAGACCCTATTTCAATTTTCAAAAATGTATATATGTGCATATAACCATCTTTACTTTCTACACTAATGAGTATATGCTGTTCACATTGTGTAGACTTTCCTTGCTCTAGAGGATAGCCTGGTGATTGTCCTATATTAGTACATAGAAAGTGGTTTTGTTTTTTATTTTAAAGGCCACACAGTATTCCATGGTACGGATATGGCATGGTTTATTTAACTGGGTAGACATTTGGATTGTTTCTAATTTTTTGCTATTGTAAAAAATGATACAAATAAATACTTACCTTAAAAGTGAGTTGGTGGGGCCAGTGTGGGGCCCAGAGGTCAAGGCGCTTGCCTAGCATGCACAAGGTCCTGGGTTTGATTCCCTAGAACACATAAAAATTGGCTGGGCATGGTGGTACACACCTGTAATCTCAACACTTGGGAGGCTGACACAGGAGGATTGCCATGAGTTCAAGTCCAACCTGGGGTAGTGAGTTCAGGACTACCCTGGACTACAAAGGAAAATCCTGTCTCAAAAAAAAGAGAAACAAAATAAAACAAAAAAACTTATTTAACATCCATTATTAATGTACATGGCATAAAGGAAAGAGCAGATACAAGGTAAGGCTATCAGCTGGAATTTAATGAGATTTTCCTCTATATTAAATTCATGCTATAAATATTAATAATTTAATATTGAAAATTATACATTTAGTGATTGTTCTATGAAATAAAGTAATTCTTTAAATCTTTGTCCACTATACGAGTAAACTGCACCATTTCTTTTTTTTTTTTTTGAAATAGGGTCTCACTCTGTAGTCTAAGCTGGTCCTGAACTCACTCTGTAGCCTGGGCTAGCCTCAAACTCAGCAATTCTCCTGCCTCAGCCGCCTGAGTGCTGGGATGGAGGGCATGCACCACCATGCTTGATTTATGTGGTGCTGGGGAATTGAACCCAGAGCCTTGTGCTTGCTAGACAAGCACTCTAACCTCTGTGTTCTTCTTTTTGATATTTTATTTTCAATGATGTGTTTTTCCTGAGTCTAAACCTAAACACGATTTTACATGAAGAATTTAAAAACACGCCAGGAGTGGGGGCGCATGCCTGTCACCCTAGCACTGAGAAGAAGAAGAAGAGGTTTGGGCCTTGCCAGACAAAATCCATAACAGGGGCTGGAGGAACGGCTCAACGGTTAAAGCGCTTGCTTAGCAAGCGCTAAGTCAAGTGCTAAGTACCCGAGTTCGATTCCCCAGCACCACATAAACTGGGCACACGCCTGTAATCCCAGCACTCAGAAGGCTGAGGCAGGAGGATTGCCCTGAATCCAAGGCCAGCCTGGGCTCCATAGTGAGTTCAGAACCAGCCTGGACTACAGAGCGACACCCCCCCCCAAAAAAAAAAATCTCAAAAAAATAAAGATCCACAACAAAACTGAGGTGGGATGAATCTTGGTGTGAAAAAAACCTTCGAAACATCAAACAAAACAAACTATTAGGGTGGAGGGATGGCTCAGCGGCTAAAGTGCTTGCAGAGTAAGTGTTTAGGTAAGTGTTGAGTACCTGAATTTGATTCCTCAGCACCACATAAACTGGGCATGTTGATGCATACTTCACTTGTAATCCCAGCACTGCACTCAGGAGGCTGAGACAGGAGGACTGCCATGAGTCCAAGGCCAGCCTGGACTCCATAGTGAGTTTTGGACCAGCCTGGGCCACAGAGTGAGACCCTATATCAAAAAAGAAAGAAAGGAAGGAAGAAAGAGTGAGAGGTGGTGTTTAGCAGTTTATGCCTAGCCTGCACAAGGCCCTGGGCTGATTCCCCAGTAACACATAAAAATTAGCTGGGCATGGTGGCACATCCCTGTCATCCCAGCATTCAGGACACTGAGGCAGAACAATTATCCTGAGTCCGAGGCCAGCCTGGGCTCCATAGTGAGTTCAGGAGCAGCCTGGGTTAGAGTGAGACCCTGTCTCAAAAATAAACAAACAACCCTTTTATACCCACTCTTTCCAAGTTACTTCCTGTACATTTCAGAGTATTTTTCTATGTTGGCAAAAAGAAAGGATTAGCAAAAATGTTACGTGCCACTGTCCCATTACACTGGTTTTGGAAAACTCTTTAAAGGACATTAACCTTTAGAAAGATATTTATCTGCTTGCAAGGAACATAACCCCCAAGAGGTTTCCTGGACTGTGTCCTAATTTGTTGGATTTTTATCAAATTTCCTGCCTCTGCTCATGCACTCATACTTAATTAGTCATAATTCTTTTTTAGAAAAAGTCTTCGTTCAAAAAGAAACATAACAACTGGGATATCTTTGGAATTTATAAATATCTAGTCTAGGATTTCCTTAAGTTAGTCATCTGTTTCCTCATTTCCAAAGATGAAACAGTGTTGGGCTATGTTTTTAAAATGTTGGCTTTGCTCTGCAAATGCAGGCAAGCAGCGTTTAATTACCCCAAACTGGTGTCTACCTAATTTGACATAGGTGCTACATGCATCATGGTTTGGATGTGGAATGTCCCCCAAAAGTCTCATGTATTTGTTATGGACTGTCTTTGGAACCATTTGCTGTTGGGAGATTTGGGCCAAGTCTGGACGGGTGGATTACAGGCATGCAAATTGGATTTCAGGCATGTAAGTTGGATTACAGACATGCAGTAGAGGCTTACCACACTTTCCACACCTGGATCCAGGAGGGGCTGACCACTGGGATGAGACCTGGAAGGATATATAAGCTGCTTCCTGCCTTCCTTGGAGGACTAGTCTCAACTTGCCTTGACTTGGCCTCCCGTTTGTGATGTCATGAGAAGCTGCCTCCACCTCTGCCTCTGCCATGTACTTCCACTGCTGCCGGCCGCCCCTGAATAGACTGACCTTCTGAAACTGTGAGCTAAAATAAACCTTCCCTCCCCTAAATTTGTGGATGTCGGGTATTGAGTCACAGCAACGAACAAGTAACTGAGACATCTGCGATTAGTTGCCAAGCTTTTTGTTACTGTTGGGGAGGAAAAGATTTAGGGGTGATGTGAGAAGGGGGGGAAGGACAGGTTGGGAAGGTGATTAAAATGCGATATGCATGTGCACCAATTCCTCAATGTGGTAATTATGCATCCCAAGTGCATAGGAATAAAAAGAATAATTTTGGGGGAAAAGGTTAATTTTGGAAAAAAATGCTTCTTTTTTGTTGTTAAGAGAATGCCACAGTAAAGTGCTTGACATTTTAATACATCTAGTACAATACCGTTTTTGTTTAAAAACATTCTTTAAGCCAGGACCAGTGGAGCAGGCCTTTCATCCCAGCACTCTGGCAGGCTCAGGCAGGAGGATCGCAAGTTTGAGCTCAGCTTGGGCAACTCAGTGAGGCCTTGACTCAAAATAAAAAATAAAAATGGAGGAGCTGGAGGAGTGGCTCAGCAGTTAAAACACTTGCCTAGCTAGCGCTAAGTCAAGCACTAAGTACCTGTGTTCCATTCCCTAGAACCACACAAGCCAGGCGTGGTGGCGCACACCTTTAATCTCAACACTAGGGAGGCTGAGGCAGGAGGATTGCCCTTGAGTCCCAGGCCAGCCTGGAATCCATACTGAGTTCAGGACAGCCTGAACTGCAGAACGAGATCCTGCCTCAAAAATAAGTAAGTAAGTAAGTAAATAAATATAAAAATGGTCTGAGGTATAGCTCAGTGTGAAGGCTCTGTGCTTGCTCCTCAGTACCAAAAAAGAACTGCCACCACCACTAAACCCTTTTAATGAAGATTTCCCAGTGGCTAATTAACCTTTAAGATTTACCATTAGACTTTCTTCCCCTGGTTATTGCTTTATCTTACTATGTGAGTGAAACACACTCAGTTTTATTCATCTTTCTTGTGATACTGGGGATCCAACCCATGGCTTTGCAGGAACACGGCAAAGGCTCTGCCTTGGAGCCGCTGTTCTGTTTTGTGTGGTGCTGATGACATCGGGATTAAGCCCGGGGCATTCTACCATTGAACTACATCCCTAGCTTTCTTTTAATTTAATTTTTTAAAACTTTGAGACAGATCTCACTGAATTGCCCAGACTGCCCCCAAACTAAATAAATAAAAATCAGCTGGGCATGGTGGTACATGCCTACACATAAGCAAAAGGGAAGCTGGAACAAGAGGGTTGCAGGGCGCTCGAGGCTAGCCTGGGATATGTAGGGAGTTCAGAACCAACCTGGACTAAATAAACAAACAATAAATAAACAATAAATAAATCTTCTTGCATATCTTATTTAAAATTCTTCTTTTCACCTCTACCATCACAGTTCTTCTCTAATCCTCAAACACTTTCTATTTTATTTATTTATTATTTATTTTCATCTTACTGGAGATTAAGCCCGGGCCACAAAGATACATCCCTAGCCCTTTTTTACTTTTGATTTTGAGATATGGTCTCACCAAATCACTAAATTGTCCAGGCTAGTCTTACACTTGTGATCCTCCTGTGTCAGCCTCCCAGAATGTTAGGATCACAGGTCTTTATCACCCGACACTCTCTAAATCTAACTGTTGCTCTAGCTCTTGGGTTGATCCTCCAGCACAACATAAAGATTAGCTTGGCATGGTGGTGCACTTTGGAGGCTGAGACAGGAAGATTGCTTTGAGCTGGAGGCCAGCCTGGGCTACATGGTGAGTTCTGGATCAGCCTGGACTACAGAGCCTGACTCTGTATCCAGAAGAAGGAACCCAGGAGGGCTAAGCTGCGCGGTTGTGGCTCAGGGTTTTTAAGGAGTTGTACTCAGCGTGGCCACGGGCTGCACTCCTCTGGAAGCCTGACAAGGCCGCAGGCTCTTCTGAGATCTTCTGTGTGTTTACTGACCAGAGGCCTGAGTGCCCTGTCCCAGAGTCTCCCTGTGGGTCTGTCCCGGCCAGTGCCCTCAGATCTGCAGCTGCACACCGGCATACCCACCTCATTCCATTTAAAAAAAACGAACTGCCAAGGTAGAGAATTGAGGTCTGTCATGAAGGGAGGATTGTGAAATGCTCCATGGATATATTTTCAAAAATAGTGCAGTCGTCGACTGTTAGCGACAGATCGGAGGGACGTATGCGTCGGTTACGTCTTTAATCACTCACGACTGCTGTGGGGAGGAGGAAGGATAGAAAGAAAAAAAAAACAATGAAAACAAGATTGGTGATGACGGCAACTGACAATTTATTCTTGCTCCATGCCATGAAGCGTCCGGAGTGCTTCATAGCTGTTAGCTCCCCGCAGAACAACCTCATGGGGCATGTGGCTTTTTGTTTTTTTCCCAGACAAGGTCTCACTCTGCGACCCAGGCTGGTCCTGAACTCATGATGGAGCCCAGGCTGGCCTTGGACTCAGAGTAATCCTCCTGTCTCAGCCTCCCGAGCGCTGGGATTACAGACATGCACCACCACACCTGGCTTATGTGGTGCTGGGGAGTTGAACTTGGGTACTTAGCGCTTGAGAGCTTTAACCAGTGAGCCATTCCTCCAGCTCCAATAAGATATCCCCCCCCCCATTTTATTGATATGTATAAGTGCAAAACATAAAGCTTACATTGATCTTGAGTATTTTGTGCACATACATATCATGGCAAAGTTACGAATCCTTTCCTCCCTCCCCACCCCCTCTTCAGATCCCATTATTCCCCAAATTAAGTTCTATGAAATAATTGTGATCTAGATATATCATATTAGAAACCATTCGATATTTCACCTTCTGCTTCTGGCTCACTTCACTAAGCATGATGGTCTCAAGTTGCCTCCATTTGGCTACCAACGCCTCCAACCTGTCTGTCTTTGTAGATGAGTAGTATCCCATTGTGTATAAATACCACCATTGCTGTATCCCTTGGTCTGTTGATGGCAATAGACTTTTTAAAAAAGTATTATTTGGATAAATATCTGTTTAGACTCTCAATTTAATGTATAATTTTTTCTGAATTTAGTATATAATTTTCAAGCAATTAAACGAATATTTTCATGAATCTGAATGATTTGTGTAAGAAATCTTTCCCTGTCTTATCAACTGAACTGTATTAAAACATCATTGTCTCATTACATAATATGGTTTAATAAAATACACTGTATATGAACAAGTCAAATTTGCCACTACACAGATTCGAGACATTTTACTGATTTTATGAGAAGGATAAGTTGTCTTCCTCATTTAAAATGAAACTGCTTTATCTGCGCATGGACCAAAAATGATTTTACACTGAAATTTCCAGTCTGCTGATTAAATAAGAATGGTTGCTTGGGTTTTGTGGTACATGCATTTCATCTTACTGCAACTTGAACTAACTGCACTCTACATAAGAAAATACATCATTAGTATTTTTTGCTTCCACATTTGCTTGCCTACCTCCATAGCCCCCACGATCTTTTTTTTTTTTTTTTTTTTCCCTGAGGCACTCTTCCTCTGTGGTCCAGGCTGGTCCTCAACTCACTATGTAGCCTAGGCAGGCCTAAAACTCACTGTGATCCTCCTGCCTCAGCCTCCCGAGTGCTGGGATTTAAAGGGTATAGATGTGTGCTACCATGCGTGGTACCTTGGTAATCATATAGGCTCTTTAATGATTCTTTCCTTCTCTTTCTTGTTTTCTTTTTTGTAAGTATGTTCTTTTTCTACTTATAAAAATGTACTGTTCCATTAATCCTAACAGCAATCTCAGGATAATTTTTCCCCTATATTTTGAAGTGATGAGCAAGTAGTTGTGTGAGACAGAGTCTTACTCTGTACTCCAGGCTGGTCCTAAAATCACTATGTAGCTCAGGCTGGCCTCGAACTGAGGGCAATCCTCCTGCCTCAGCTTCCTGAGTACTGGGATTACAGGTGTGTGCCTCCAGACCTGGCTTATGTGATACCGAAAAGTTGAACTTGAGGCCTTGTACTTGTAAGCACTCTAAAGACTGTGCTATTCTTCCAGCCCAGTTGTTGTTTTAAGAAACAAACATAGCTGGGCATGGTGGTGCACGCCTGTAATCTTAGTACTCTGAGAGGCTGAGGCAGAATTGCGAGTTCAAACCCAGCCTCGTCAAGGTAGCAACTTGACAAGACCCTGTCTCAGAAAAAAAGAAAGAAAAAAAGAAAAAAGTAGACAGGAGAGGTAGCTCAGTGGATAAAATGCTTGCTTAGCATATACAAATGTCCTGGGTTCGATTCCTCAGCACCACATAAAAATTAGCCAAGCTTGGTAGTGCACCTCTGTTAATCTGAGCACTAACGAGCTGAGGCAGGAAGACTGTTGTGAGTTTGAGGCCAGATTACCTAGAGTTCAGGAGCAACCTGGGGTACAGAGCAAGATCCTGTCTCAAAATAAATTAAATTAAATTAAATTAAATTAAATTAAATTAAATTAACTGGGCTTGGGATGTAGTTCAATGCGAGAGCTTTGAGTTCATTCCCCAGTACCAAGGTGGAGGGGATGGGGACAGGAGATGGGAGGACGGGAAACAGTAAGACAAACGTGGCCACGGCTTAGCAGTGTCTTGCTGGCCTCATGTTGCTGAGGTGTGTGAGGTCCTGGGTTCAATCTCCAGATCCACAGAAAATGAAAACAAGACAAAACAACAAAGCCCATGACGCACCAGAGCATTAATCTCATGTACATTTACCAATATGTATAACTACACATAAACATAGGATAATAATCAGTTGCCATGAAATAACTACACTCAGACGTACTGAAGGCCAATTAGGCTACTGGAGGCCAGTTGAGGACAGGGAGGTGGGAACGTGGTCGGAGCAGAATTTTAGTTGTTACTGGATCATTAACTGAGCGGAACCCTTGCAGACAGCGCTCTTGCTTTCTCTTCCCAGGGTACTGCATTTGGGGCCAGACAGCTGTCTCTTCTCAGGGAAAACGGCCCCTTTCCCAGCTGAATAGGGACGATACAGACACAAAACTGAATGAGTGTGGTGACGGTGAGGGGCTGGCAGGAAGTCTGAGTGGCCGACTCCTAACCATGGAAAGGGAAGGAGGGAACCGTGGAGGGAAGGCCGGCCTCTCCCCTTTGTCCACAGGCAGACTTCTCCCTCCTCACTCACCTTCCGGGGTTGATCTCAAGGGGACACAGATGAAGCAGTGGGACCCTGAATATGCTCTCTGGCTACCTTGAAATCAGGCTTTGTGGGTGTGTGACCGTTGGCGATGGTATGCGGACCTTACCCATGCTAAATAAATAAATGCCTTGCCAGGGAGCTGCACCCCAAGGCCAAAACTAGGCATTCCCGCCCAGCCTGGTGGCGCAGGCCTGTCATCCCAGCACACTGCAAGGCTGAGGCAGGAGGACTGTAAGTTTGAGCCCAGCCTGGGTGATACAGCAATTTAGTAAGACCTGTCACAAAATAAAAAATAAACACAGGCTAGGAATGTATAAACCTCAGTGTGAAGGCCCTAGGTTTAATCCCCAAGACCAAGAAAAAAAAAAAAA